>JAVJIF010033501.1:0-115632 GCA_038442645.1 Agave tequilana
TGTTGGCCCAAGGTTACAATCACCCATGATTAGTGTATTTTGATGATTACAAAACATATTAGTTATTTGTACTAATAACATTTGTTGTTTAAGTGTGTTTCAGATTTCTATTCATTCTAGAAGTCTTCTCTCACAAATACAAGGATTTGGACTCAAGTCAACTCCAATTGGGCTCAAGGAACAAGTGTTGAAGATCATATGAAGAAGCCTATTGAAGATCTTGAAGTCTTAGAATCATTGTAAGAAATAGAATGTTAAAGTTTGAGTATATGAAATTTGGCTCTAGGATTTCCACACACATTTGTTTCATATATTTCCTATGTTTTGAAATGTTTTTTCTAAGTTTTATGCCTTAGTTTATATATACATGTACCAAAAGTTTATATCTTGAAAATCTTGTATATAACATGTGTATAAATTATTTTCTGCATAATACTTAGCTATATGTATTTTTAAAATATTTCTCAAAATTTTTCTAACTCAAAAACCAGTCCAGTTTTTCTGTTTCAGGCAACTTCGGTCGACCGGCCCGGTCGACCGGCGATGTGTCTGGACATGCACTGTTCGTGTATGTCTGTCGGTCGACCGAACCGGTCGACCGATGGAGAGCAAATTGCTCTCGGTTTTTTCGGTCGACCGGACCGGTCGACCGGGAAGAAGAAACTGTGTTTCCTCTTTTGGGACGGTCGACCGGACCGGTCGACCAGGAGCCAACGGCTCTCTGCAGCTGGGCTGGCGGTCGACCGGACCGGTCGACCGCCAGGCCTGCAAAATCCCAACAGCTCTTTCCTCTTTTGTGCAATTCTGAAATCTGTTTTTTATCTGATTTCTTGGCAGACTTTTTCAGTGTTTTTCAGGTCTTTTTCAGAGAAATAAGACCAAAAGAAATTGTTTTTAACCTATTTTTAACCCTATAAATAGAGGAGAAGTCTCTCTTGCATATCACTAAGAAAATCCTCAAGTTTGTGTTGTTTTCAAAAGAGAAAAGAAAAGAGTTTTAAAGCCTTCATTCCAATTCTTTTTGAGCTAGTTTTTCAGTTGTGTTTGATTGCTAATATCACTCTACAACTGAAGTTTTTCTCACCACACTTCATAGAGCCAAAAATTCAATACTCATTCTATAGTGAAGTTGTAATTGAAGTGAGAGTGTTTGTAAAAGAGTTTGAGAAAGAGTGTAGTGATCTTGTTGTGATCACTTTTGTTCTTGTATTCCTTTCCTTGTGGAGCAACCTCTTCGGTAGAGGTCATTTGTACTCGGTGGAGCTCGGTGCTCGGTCTTCGGTAGACCAAATTGTAAAGGCGTCCTCGGTGGATAGTGGAAACCCTTCACGGAGGTGAAGGCGGGGAGTAGAGCGGTGGCTCGAACCTCGAAACAAATCACTTTGTTTGCGATTGCCTTTGCGTCTAATTCTTGCTTTACTTTTCAATAGCTCCTTATTGCTTTCTATTGCATACTTGTGATATTGTTTAATTCTCTTGTGCTACTATTTACTTGCTTGTAATTCTTGCCATATATTATTGTGTTTGCATCAATTTTCATATCATTCATTTCATACTTGTGTGTGCCAATCCCGTACTCATCCACAAGAGCTTCACATAGCGCCTCAACCCATATCAAGGGGAATCAAGAGGAGTTTAGTCCAGAGCCTCGCAAGGAGAATTCGGCTACACTTGTTGAATTGTACTAAGTTGAGCCTCACTTGTTTTAGTTTCGCATTTAGAGAGTTAAAATTTTTAAGATTAGCAATCACACCTATTCACCCCCCCTCTAGGTGTTTTTCAATTGGTATCAGAGCTTGGACTCTAGGATTTGGTTTACAACCTTAGAGAAGATCCTAATTTGCTAATCATTTCATTCATATTCATATAGTAAAAATAACCGATGGAATTAAGACCCCTCCTAAGTTTGATGGACTTAACTTTCCCATATGGAAAGTTAAGATGACCGTGTTTTTGCAATCTCTAGGTAGCCGAGTTGCAAAAGCCGTGACTAAGTCCTTTAGTGTACCCCCCGGTGACGAATCCACTTGGTCCGAAATAGAGACTAAGGAATTCGATGCAATGCCAAGCTCACTATGCACTTCTACAAGCCCTTAATGATGATGACATTTCTAGGGTTATTCATTGCAAATCCGCATATGAGATTTGGTCACATTTGATAGTCACACATGAGGGGACCTCACAAGTAAAGAAGGCTAAGATTGACCTTCTTCGGTCCCAATATGAACATTTAGCATGCAAGAAATGAAACCATAGATGATATGGTTACAAGATTTACCAAGATTACTAATGGACTCTCTTCTTTAGGTGAAGATATCAACAATGATCAAAGAGTAAGAAAGATCATCCGGCTCTTCCTCCTTCATGGGAAGTTAAAGCAACAACCTTGAAGGAACTCAACGACAATGAAGAGATGGAGCTTATAGTCTCATTGGAACCTCAAACCCATGAGATGGAAAGGAAAGCAAGGGAGGATATGGCTCCTTCCAAAAAGAAGACTATCGCCTTCAAGAGTCAAGCTACACACTCCGATGAAGATGATGAAGAAGAAGATGATGAGGAGCTCTCACTCCTTGTTAAGAATGTCCGGAGGATGTACAACAAGGCGAAGTACCAAGGTAGAAGAAGATGGCAAGGAGGCAAAGAAGAAAGGAAGATTGTGTGCTTCAATTGCCAAAAACCGGGACACATTGTGGCAGAGTGTCCGGACAAAGCTAAGCCCTCCACTTCAAAGAAGCCTTACAAGAAGAAGGCTATGAAAGCAACTTGGGATTCGGAGACCGAATCCGAGGAAGAAATAGACACCGCCAACATGTGCTTCATGGCTAATGAAGGCACAAGCAAGGTAACCTCTTCCCCTTCTCATGATAATGAACTTTCTATGGATGTGTTAGAAGAAGCTTTTGTTGAGTTGTCACAAAACTATGATTTCTTAAAGAAAAAGTATCTTAAAATGAAAAGGATAATGAATCTTTAAGTCTTCAAGTTTTCACTCTTACAAAGGAAAAAGATGATTTGGTTTCCACATTAGCCACTACTAAAAATGATTTTGAAAAATATAAGATTTCTTGCAAAGGTAAGGCCCCACTAATTGATTCAAATGAAGTTTCTATGCTTAAGGAAAGATTAGACTCATTAAGTGTTGTTTTGAAAGATTGTGAGTTTAACAAGAAGAAAATTGAGGCTATGTTTCCTAAGAAACAAGCCCCAAAGAAAATGCTCATGCTCATATTCATGCTCATGCTACACAACCTAAACAACATGGCAAAACCCCAAAACATGCTCACACTACACATACACATCATGCATTCATGTATGGTAGAGTGTTCTCATGTTCACATTGTGGACGGAAAGGGCACTTAGCCAATTTTTTGCTATGATAGATTAAATGTATCACGTCCTAATGTTTGGGTTCGAGGCACTAACTTTCAAGGACCCAAGAAAGTTTGGGTACCAAAATCAACAATTATGTTAATGATGTAGGTACCTTCCAAGTCCCAACGACGTAGAGGATTGTGGTATCTTGATAGCGGTTGCTCAAGGCACATGACTTGGGACATCAACAACTTTGCAACCCTATCAAGATATCATGAAGGTGGCACCGTCACCTTCGGAGATGACGCCAAGGGTAAAATCATCGGTATTGGTAATGTAAAACTTGGCACCTCTCCTTTAATTGAAAATGTAGTTTTAGTTGATGGCCTCAAGCATAATCTCTTGAGTGTTAGTCAACTTTGTGATAAAGGTTTTGATATTGTTTTTGATAATGTTGCTTGTAAAGTAATTGATAGAACTTCTAATGTTTGTGTATTTTCCGGCTTTCATGAAAGTAATGTTTATATGATTGATATGTTAAATATGTCTTGTAATATTACTTGTTTGAAAGCCCTCGATGATGACTCTTGGTTGTGGCATAGGAGATTAGGGCATATTTCTTTTGATCACATTTCTAGGTTAAACACAAAGGAAATGGTGAAAGGTATTCCTTGCTTGAATTTTGAAAAGACCGAGTTTGTGACGCATGTCAATTTGGGAAACAAACTAAGTCTTCTTTCAAGTCAATTAAGGATATCATGACATCACGTCCTTTGGAGTTAATCCATATGGATCTTTTTGGCCCTACACAAACCAAAAGTCTAAGTGGGAATAGATTTGCTTATGTTTTGGTTGATGACTTTTCAAGGTTTACTTGGGTTTTCTTCCTTGAACATAAAAGCCAAGCATTTTCGTATTTCCAAACTTTTAAGAAAAGAGTTGAAAAAGAAAAAGATGTTTCGATTTTGAGAATAAGAAGTGATAGAGGAGGTGAATTCATTAACCAACCCTTTACCACTTTTTGTGATGAACATGGAATAAAGCATGAACTTTCTTGTCCTAGAACTCCACAACAAAATGGAGTAGTTGAACGGAAAAATAGAACATTACAAGAGATGGCTAGGACAATGCTAAGTGAATATGGTCTACCACATTATTTGTGGGCCGAGGCCGTAAATACATCATGCTATATATCAAATCGTGTTTTCTTGTGCAAAAATACTACTAAAACTTCTTTTGAAATGTATTTTTCTAGAAAACCTAATGTTTCCTATTTTAAAGTTTTTGGTTGCAAATGTTTTGTTTTAAACACAAAAGATAATTTAGGAAAATTTGATCCTAAATCTTATGAGGCTATTTTTGTAGGTTACTCTAACACTAGTAAAGCTTATAGAGTTTTCATTAGATCATCATTGACTATTGAAGAGTCTATTCATGTTAAGTTTGAGGAATCTAACAAGTTTGTTAAGAATGTTGTAGAAATAGATGCATTGGATGAAGGTTTGGAGAAAGTGACCTTGGAGGATGCTTCTACTATGGGAGACAAACCAAAGGATGATGAAGGAAGCAAAGCTAAAGTGGAAGAGGCACAAGGAAATGAACATCAACACATGAGGTGGAGCCTACTCAACCACTACCAAAGGATTGGAGATACAATCCACATCATCCCAAGGACCTCGTCATAGGTGAAGTATCAAAAGGGGTAACCACTCGCTCTAGACTTCATGACTATTGTGGTAACTATGCATTCATTTCTCATATTGAACCCAAAAATGTCCTCGAGGCCGAGGCCGATTCATATTGGTTGCTAGCCATGCAAGAGGAGCTCAATCAATTTGAGCGCAACCAAGTTTGGCACCTTGTTCCTAGGCCCCACGATAGACCAACAATTGGTACTAAGTGGATCTTTAAGAACAAGTTGGATGAATCGGGTAATGTAGTTAGAAACAAGGCTAGGTTAGTTGCCCAAGGTTACACTCAAATCGAAGGGATCGATTTTGAAGAAACCTTTGCACCCGTAGCACGGCTTGAAGCCATACGGATGACACTAGCATTTGCCTCATATAAAGATTTCAAATTATTTCAAATGGATGTTAAAAGTGCTTTTCTAAATGGATTTATTGAAGAGGAGGTGTATGTTGAACAACCCCCCGGGTTTGTTGATCCTACACATCCGGATTTTGTTTTTAAATTAGATAAAGCTCTTTATGGTTTGAAACAAGCCCCTAGGGCTTGGTATGAAAGACTTTCTTCATTTTTGACTTCAAATGGTTTTAAGAAAGGTAAAATTGATACAACTTTGTTTACAAAACATGTAGAAAAAGATATTCTTATTGTGCAAATTTATGTGGATGATATTATTTTTGGTTCTACTAATGAATCTCTTTGCAAAGCTTTTGAGTCATGCATGAAGGATGAATTTGAAATGTCTATGATGGGGGAACCCAACTATTTCCTTGGACTCCAAATCAAGCAAAGGAAGGATGGGATCTTCATCAATCAAGCCAAGTACACAAAGGAACTAATCAAAAGGTTTGGGCTTGAAGGATCGAAAGTAAGCAAAACTCCCATGGCAACAACTACAAAGCTTGACAAGGATGAACAAGGTAAAAGTGTAGACATTAAACTTTATAGAAGCATGATTGGTAGTTTGCTTTATTTGACGGCTAGTAGGCCGGATATTATGTTTTCCGTTTGTCTTTGTGCACGTTTTCAATCTTGTCCTAAAGAATCTCACATAATTGCGGTTAAACGCATAATTAGATACCTTAAGGGCACTATTGAAAGGGTTTATGGTATCCTAAAACGGGGTTATTTGAAATGAAGAGTTTTTCGGATGCCGACTATGCGGGTTGTAGGGTAGATAGGAAGAGCACAAGTGGAACATGTCAATTCTTAGGTAATTGTCTTGTATCTTGGTCTTCCAAAGGCAAAATTCGGTAGCCCTATCAACCGCCGAGGCGGAGTATGTTGCAGCCGGAGCTTGTTGTGCACAAGTTCTTTGGATGAAACATACTCTCCTTGACTATGATTTACACTTTGATCATGTTAAAATATTTTGTGATAATACTAGTACTATTCACATGACAAAGAATGCAAATCAACATAGTAAAACCAAACACATTGACATTAGGTATCACTTTCTTAGAGATCATTATGAGAAAGGTGATATTGAGATTGATTATGTTTCTACCGATTTTCAACCTGCCGATATTTTTACTAAACCTCTAGATTATGCTAGATTTTCCTTTATTTGTGGTGAGTTGAATGTTTGCATTATGGATTCTTAAAAATAAAATTTGTTTTTCTATTGGTATTTTAACCCTTTTTGATGTATGACAAAAGGGGGAGAATAAGTTGTAATAAGTTGTAATAAGTTTAGAGTTTGATATTTTGAAGAGTTGTAATAAGTTTAAGAGTTTGATATTTTGAACTTGTTTGAGAAGTTTGTTTATTTAAGTTTTTGACAAAACTATTTTGCCTTGAATGCTTTATGTATTGTGCTTCCATAGTCAAATTTTTATACATAGCATTATTTGAGGGGGAGTTTTTCAAACTCCTCTTCCATGTTTATTTAAATAACCTATATATTTTGTCATCATCAAAAAGGGGAGATTGTTGGCCCAAGGTTACAATCACCCATGATTAGTGTATTTTGATGATTACAAAACATATTAGTTATTTGTACTAATAACATTTGTTGTTTAAGTGTGTTTCAGATTTCTATTCATTCTAGAAGTCTTCTCTCACAAATACAAGGATTTGGACTCAAGTCAACTCCAATTGGGCTCAAGGAACAAGTGTTGAAGATCATATGAAGAAGCCTATTGAAGATCTTGAAGTCTTAAAATCATTGTAAGAAATAGAATGTTAAAGTTTGAGTATATGAAATTTGGCTCTAGGATTTCCACACACATTTGTTTCATATATTTCCTATGTTTTGAAAATGGTTATTTCTAAGTTTTATGCCTTAGTTTATATATACATGTACCAAAAGTTTTATATCTTGAAAATCTTGTATATAACATGTGTATAAATTATTTTCTGCATAATACTTAGCTATATGTATTTTTAAAATATTTCTCAAAATTTTTCTAACTCAAAAACCAGTCCAGTTTTTCTGTTTCAGGCAACTTCGGTCGACCGGCCCGGTTGACCGGCGATGTGTCTGGACATGCACTGTTCGTGCATGTCTGTCGGTCGACCGATGGAGAGCAAATTGCTCTCGGGTTATTTCGGTCGACCGGACCGGTCGACCGGAAGAAGGAAACTGTGTTTCCTCTTTTGGGACGGTCGACCGGACCGGTCGACCGGGAGCCAACGGCTCTCTGCAGCTGGGCTGGCGGTCGACCGGACCGGTCGACCGCCGGCCTGCAAAATCCCAACGGCTCTTTCCTCTTTTGTGCAATTCTAAAATCTGTTTTTTATCTGATTTCTTGGCAGACTTTTTCAGTGTTTTTCAGGTCTTTTTCAGAGAAAATAAGACCAAAAGAAATTGTTTTTAACCTATTTTTAACCCTATAAATAGAGGAGAAGTCTCTCTTGCATATCACTAAGAAAATCCTCAAGTTTGTGTTGTTTTCAAAAGAGAAAAGAAAAGAGTTTTAAAGCTTTCATTCCAATTCTTTTTGAGCTAGTTTTTCAGTTGTGTTTGATTGCTAATATCACTCTATAACTGAAGTTTTTCTCACCACACTTCATAGAGCCAAAAATTCAATACTCATTCTATAGTGAAGTTGTAATTGAAGTGAGAGTGTTTGTAAAAGAGTTTGAGAAAGAGTGTAGTGATCTTGTTGTGATCACTTTTGTTCTTGTATTCCTTTCCTTGTGGAGCAACCTCTTCGGTAGAGGTCATTTGTACTCGGTGGAGCTCGGTGCTCGGTCTTCGGTAGACCAAATTGTAAAGGCGTCCTCGGTGGATAGTGGAAATCCTTCACGGAGGTGAAGGCGGGGAGTAGAGCGGTGGCTCGAACCTCGAAACAAATCACTTTGTTTGCGATTGCCTTTGCGTCTAATTCTTGCTTTACTTTTCAATAGCTCCTTATTGCTTTCTATTGCATACTTGTGATATTGTTTAATTCTCTTGTGCTACTATTTACTTGCTTGTAATTCTTGCCATATATTATTGTGTTTGCATCAATTTTCATATCATTCATTTCATACTTGTGTGTGCCAATCCCGTACTCATCCAACAAGAGCTTCACATAGCGCCTCAACCCATATCAAGGGGAATCAAGAGGAGTTTAGTCCAGAGCCTCGCAAGGGGAATTCGGCTACACTTGTTGAATTGTACTAAGTTGAGCCTCACTTGTTTTAGGTTTCACATTTAGAGAGTTAAAATTTTTAAGATTAGCAATCACACCTATTCACCCCCCTCTAAGTGTTTTTCAACTACACCATATAGGAATGCATTGGGATAAAACTTTAGTCTCAGACAATCATGTTAATAACATCACTTTTGAAAACAAGCAACTTGTTATATATATATATATAGCTACATCCATCATGGATACGAAAGGCATTATGCTGACATGCCTTCCTTCTTTGGATATCCAGACTAACCCATGTGTATTCATAAGATATATGCCAGGGTACATACAACAACCCTAAGGATATCCATCACCTAACATACTAGGCCTATACATGTATATACATCAAAAGTGTCAACTCCAAGGTTCACCCTTTATAGGGTAGAGTATCCCCACTAGGATCTCCGCTAGTGCTGCTGCTATCATCTATATCCTCCTCGGGGTCTTCTTCCGGTGATTCGTCCCCGGCGCAACACCAGTCGTCTAAGTCATCATAAAGGTCCATATCCTTTTCCCACGTTTCGTTCCAAAAGACGCCTCCATATGTAAATCCCCTTCGGGTTTCTTCATTAATCGTGCTAGAGTGCTCTGTTACTGGTATCTCAAGTGAATCTCCCATCAAGCTTCCTGTGTCAACATTGGTTGGTTCGGGCTTATTAGATGCCTGCGACTCAACCTCCTCACAATCTACCCAGTTTAGGGGTAAAATCGTTTCCGCTGGATCAGTTTCGTCCGACTCGTACCCCCAGTCCATGGAATAATCTCAATCATACGGCTATCATCAAGAAGCAACATAAATATACACACTTATAACTGTACTTATCCTTAATCTACTCATAAGTCTCATGTCTTTAGAACAACTCAGATTCCATAGATATTTTAATGCATTTCTTGTCACATAAGACTAACTACCTAACTATGATCATATGTCTACACGTATAAACCTAACAATTTCCTCATCTCTTACTCTTTCTACTTCTAAACCTTTGCTCTGATACCAACTGTAACGGTCCCAGTTAAAAATTTTCCATTTAATCATAATCATCTCGTATAATCCAAGCGTGGGACCCATCAAGGTATAATACTTCCAATACAATCATCAGAAACTCTTTACTATACATCAGAACTTCCACTACAGCTAACATGCATGATCCAATCGAGACTTATCATATATAAGTTCAATGATCCATAAGAACACAATCTACATTTACCATATCAACATATAGATATACATACAAGTAAGAGCCCAACACCAGGTCCTCTAATAATTACAGGTCAAGAGTAACGCCCAGCTAAAAGCACACATATTTATACAAAGTCATATACATAACAAAAGTAGCTTCTAATACAATGGTCCTGGTGACGCTTGTCCAGCACAATTTCCCTTAAGCGGGTCCCTTGCCCTTGTCCAAACCTGTCGGTGGAGTTAGAATAGAGTGAGCTTGACGGCTCAGTGAGTAAAACAATATTTAAATATGCTTATCAAGTAGGTATACATGGCTAAATTATCTGGTTGACATGTGTGTCGATATACTAGTTTTGTAGGATCTTGTAATTAGCCATGAGCCAAAACAAAACACAGTAACAATGCCTTACTAGTCGACTAGGCCACTCTATAGTCGACTAATTCTAACTGTAAGTCGACTAATCATGACGCTATAGTCGACTGATTATACTTCACACGTACCTGCTTCTTTACTGGCAGCCAGGGACTCATGTAGTCGATTACCCTTCCTGGTATAGTCGACTAACTCAAGTACTAGTCGACTTGAAGTTCCCTATAGTCGACTAAAACTGTGAAAAGTTGTGTTACTCACTGTATGTCACTTATAGTCGACTACCCTCCTGGTGTAGTCGACTACCCAATATATTAGTCGACTGAGTATAGACTATAGTCGACTAAACTGTGAAAAACTGATTGTTAACTTTCTGTTTGCTCTCTGTATCTGGGATTAGTCGACTACAGCCTATATGTAGTCGACTAATCCTGCTACCAGCAGGTTATCTGCCTCAAATATCACACTTATAGTCGACTAATTCCGGACTTAGTCGACTAATCTACTTAGAAATTGCCTGTTAAGAAACCATTCCAGATTTGATGTTAAGGATTTATGCATGAATATAACATAGGACTTATATCATAGTGATGTTCATATACATACAACATAATCTCCCCTTCTACGCCTCCGGTTCAACCCGGTCCCTTCCTCCGATATATAATATATAATCTCCCCTTCTACGCCTCCGGTTCAACCCGGTCCCTTCCTCCGATATATAATATATAATAATCTCCCCTTCTACGCCTCCGGTTCAACCCGGTCCCTTCCTCCGATGCATCATGCCATCATATAATATCAATATGCAAGACATATCATAAAATCATGGATTCATAAACAACATGAGTAGTACTTGCGGAAATTGAAACACATGAACCCAGAATATACATAAGGTTAAATACTTGTGTATCTCTTACACTTATTTTATTTCCTACTTATTTCTACTCATCATGTTGTTAAGATTAGCATGTTCTACTCACTTTTGAAGTAGTATGGTCTGATTTTTGCTGTTGCCCTTTGTTATCGCTGATATTGCTCCTTTGCTGCGGCTGTTGCTACTGCTTTTGCTGCTGCAATTGCTGCTGCCTTGTTGTTGCAGCTGTTGCTGCTGGAAAGGAGAGAGAGAGAGAGAGTTTTGTGAAGATGGAGAGAGTTTTGTGAAGAGGGAGAGAGTTTTTAACCAAATGAATTAATTCTCTTTAACCCTCCTCTATTTATAGCCTCTAACCCTCCATAATTATATGCCATGTGTCCCCTAAACATCCCATCAATGTCTAATCAACTCCATGCCTCTCCCCTCTCCATGAAGTATAAGCATGGTGGGGATGGTGGTGATGTTGACTTTGGGGCAGTATTTATACCTATATACATGGACGTATAAATACTTACGTATACACTAGTATATACATACCCGTATAATACCCGTATAATACACATGGCTTACTAAGATATCATGCATGCATACTAATTCCATTTCCTTTATGATTATTTAGGAAAAAGAAATGTTTTAATCAAGGCAAGTGTTACAACAAACATCTTTTATAAACATCACATCAACAAGCAACATTTCATCACTACAATATTTCAAAAAATGCATGAATATTTGTACCGTCTTCCCCTCCTACCGGCTCCCGCCGGCCCCTTCCTACAGTTATAAAAGGAGCTACTTTCACAACACCGTCTTCCCCCTCCTACCGGCTCCCGCCGGCCCCTTCCTACAATGAACAACATACATTTACACCGTCTTCTCCTCCTACCGGTCCCGCCGGCCCCTTCCTACAATGATAAATGAACACCACTTTTTCCCACCGTCTTCCCCCTTCCTACCGCTCCCGCCGGTCCCTTCCTACTTATAAGGATAAAACAACTCATCCCACGAGAACAGAAACTATGCACATGAGCAAAGCTATTACACAAACATAACATAGAATTTCATCCATATCGTGCCACTTACTATTTGCACATACAAGATACACATTCATATACATCACTTGTACATGTATATAATAATTTATATACGTATATATATATGTATGTGTGTGTGTGTGTATGATCACCTCAATTTACTCACGAGCTCCTACGTGTGAGTTCATTTCCTCCGTTGATGTTTTTATCGTTCAACTCTTTGCATTCCTAGCATTCCCGCTAGTATTCAATTTAGTGTTTACAAGCTTCAATATGAATGTGGCAATTTAATGTTTACCATCGTACAAGACATTAATTTAATTTCTTATTCAAGTTTCCTATTTTCTAAACATCACGCTTTGGCCAATCCTATCTCTTCTCTAGCATGTCATATAGCATACACACATTTAGAACATTCAATTCACCTCTCTAGCATGTCATATAGCATACACACATTCAGAACATGCAATTCACCTCTCTAGCATGTCATATAGCATACATACATTTAGAACATGCAATTCACACAAAATTTCTACTAAAATAATGAATTTCATAAAAGAGATTGTTAACATGTTCATATTCAAGTTTCTTTATATAAGTTCTTCAAGATTCGGGTTTACTCACCTTTCTTCGAAATTGTTCCTCTTTGTTAGGGCTAAACTTTGCCTCTTTGAACCACAACCTTAAGCAAAGAAGATTTGAATTAATATCTATCACAAAAATCAACAAAGTATGAGGATCAAGTGCTGTTTTTCTTTCAAAATTTCAGTCTGAATTTACCTTCCCAAAAGGATTTTTAGGGCCCAAAAAGATCAGATTTTTGACTGAAAATTACCTCCTCAACTTAGATCTAAGCCCTAGGAATGATCTTCCCCTCCTCCTCCAAGTCCCCCTCCCTTCTCCTTGCCCGCGCCCTGCCTGGGCGCGGCTTCGCCCGCGCGCGGCCGCCGGGCGCGGCTGCGGCCGCCGGGGGCGCGGTTCTGCCTGGGTGCGGCCGCCCGTGCGGCCCTTCCTTCTCCCTTGTTGCCTCTGTGTGGGGGGAAGAAGTGGAGAGAGAGAGAATAGGTTTTTATTGTGTAGAGGAAGGGAGGGTTTCTAGGGTTTTTGCCATGAACTTTGGGGAAGAAGATGAGTCCAATTTTTAGATGAAGAGGGTGGGTTTTCAGATCTAAATGGCCCTATAATTACAAGTTTGCCAAGCCATCTCCTCCATTCAATAACCCACTCTTTCAATCAAGAAAATTCTAGTCTTTCCTTCTTTCAGCTACCCTCTCCACTAACCATTTGGGGATTAAATAATTACTCATAGTGAAATTTTTCTTGATCCTACCCCAATACCAATAATATACTAAATTATCATGTATTCATACATAGGGTGGTACAAAGCATGTGCAAGTGTGTATATATATCTATGTATATGAATACTCCAATAATACATGAAAGCTTAAATTACTTAGCCTTAAACTTAATTGAGTACTATAAAGTTTCTTTTTTTTATAGGTGATTAGGAGAAATTCTTGGGATTATATTAACCCGGATGTTACAAAAGCTCTACAATAATGAAGAATACGAACTAGTTATAAGAAATTTTTTGAAAACTAGTACGAAATTCTTCAAGTAAGGAATAAATAAAAATATATTTCATGAAAGACATGTAAATCACATGATCACCAAACACTCAAAATCTATATAGCACAAATTATACTCATGAAAATAAAATCATGAGAAAATATTAAATAAAGTGAGTGTATAAGAGTTATGTGAAACACATTATCATGAAACTAGGCAATCGAGCTCAAAATGAAATTCCTTAAAAACACGAAAATCATCAAAGTCAAATAGGCTTCAAGGTATATGTATATTTTATACAAACTAGAGTATACATACATATCCAAACATAACGAGTCCACAAAAGTATATGCATGAAGGCAAGTGGCTCAAGGATGTATATGTATAACAATTAGTTTAGACAAAATAGACATATACATGAAGTTAAACATAAACATTGAAAACATGTACAAAATAGGAATACAAGTCAAATGTATGAATCATCAAAACTAGGCTATAGTAGTACATCTAATGGGTACAAATGAGCATTTAATCACAAACATATAATAGTCTATTTGTAGCTCATTAGTTGTACAAGTATATATCCGAGTTTTAATGAAAACTAACATCTAAACAAGTAATCAAAACATGAAGCATAGAAATCAAAACAAAAACTCATATGATCATTATGACAAATGCACATGCATTAGATCTAGGACATACACATTAGTTAAACTAAAGCGAGAACACTAAATATGGGTCCATCTAAACATGGGTGTCTCAAATACTAATCATGCATGTCATAGGACTAATAAACATGGCATATGGCATAATGAACATTAAAACAAGAGATGCTATAAATGAATGATCTAAAAGCATGCAAACATAAATAAGGAGTAAGAGATAGTTACCAAAACTATGAGGGCAACTCTCTATATCTCCAAAATAAGGTGGTCCTCTCACCAAACTTCCCTTGAAATTGATGCATCCAAATAGTCCTATTTAAGCTCGGAACGCATCCACCTCAAGGCACCATCACTCTCACGTCATGCGAAAGCCCACACCTACATCAAATAACATAGGGGTGGTCTTTGGTACCCACACTCTTTTGGGTCCATGGGGTTAGCTCCTTTCCTAACCCAAACAAATTTAGTTGCTAGATTTACATCATGTATCTTATCATAGCAAAATTTAGCAAGGTGGCCCTTACGTCCACAATGTGTACAAGTGTACACATGAGCATACATCGTGTTATGGGAGTGAAAGTGGGAAGCATGTGTATGCCGTGGTTTGTGTGCATGCATAAGAGGAACTTGTTTCTTTCGAAACATAGATTCCAGTCGTGAGTGGCTCAAAGCACATTGGCTCAAAGTGGAGCCCAAACAATCAACACTCTTCTTAAGCATAGATATATCATTTTCAATAATAGAAGAAGAGGTGCATGTAATAAGTGAGTTAGAATGTGAAGCTACACTAGTAAGGCAAACATGAGAATCTAAATCATTTTTCAAAGAAACATTTTTCTTAGAAACCAAGTCTAAATCCTTTGAAATAGAAATAATTTTGATTTTCAAAGAATCATTTTCTTTTATAATAAAATCAAGTTTTGAAGATAAGATCTCATTTTTCTTCAAAACATCATTGCAATCATTTTTATTTTTCAAAATATTGTTTTCATTTAAAACAAGTTCAAGTTGGGTCTTCAAAGAGTCACACTCATTTAAAATCTCAATCTTCTCTTGTAAAGCCAATTCAAGTTTTGAAAACAAATCCTTATTTTCTTTATTTAATTTACAAGTTTTCTTTTTCAAAACTTTATATTTTTTAAGAGGTTCTCACAAACAATAGATAGCTCTTCATTTAATGCATCGACATCCATACTATCAAGATCATCAAAAGAAGAGCTAGCACTATCTAGTTGAATATCCGAATGTACCTCAAGGGAGTCATTCCCTTGGACCATGTAGTATCGTTGTTCGGATTCATCCTCACTAGATTCCTTCTCCATTTGGATTGACAATTGAAGCTTGGAGGAGGTCAAAGTGTTCCACATTGCAAAGGTGGAATCACAGTTAGAAATCATCATAAAATATTCTTTGTTAAGCGTGCTTCTAAGTGCCTCAAGGGCTTGTGCATTGGCCTCTATATGGTTGCTATTATCAAGATAGGATTTCTTGATAGCGGCAAGGAAAACATGCAAGCCTAGGGTTTCAAGTACATGGACATCCTAAATTTTCACATGTCAATGTTGGAAACATCAAACATGAGAGGTGTCAAGCAATCCATGAGTGTGTGTAAACAATATACGTGTGCAAATGCAAATGATAGATTAGCAAAACCAAGATCACACTCCTAGGTGGTTAAACCTAATATCAGGAGCGTAGGCTCTAATACCAATTGTAAGTATACCTAAAGGGGGTGAATAGGTGTACGGCTAATCTAATGAACAAAATGCGAAAATTAAAACTTAATTGCAACACACTTAATGTAACCAACGAGTGTAGCCGAATTCCCGGTGAAGGGCTCTGGACTAACTCCTCTTGATTCTTCTGAATAAGAGATGAGGTGCTGTATGAAGCTCTCGTGGTTAAACACAAGTGAGGCACACACAAACAACACAAGCATGTAAATGATATGACAATGTATTGCAATGCACAAAGTAAGAGAGAGAGAGTGAGAGAAAGTGGATCAATCGCAAACACACGGATATGTTTCGAGGTTCGAGCACACAGCTCTACGTCCCTGCCTTCACACAGAAAGATTTCCACTAACTTGTCCACACATGACTCCCACACAGGGAATCTCCACTGAGGATTTGGGCAATACAATAACCGGGAGTACACAACTCCTCTCTCAACCAAATACAACCTCTCACAGAGGCAAGGCACAACCAACACAAAATCCACCTCACACAAGAGGGGTAAGCACTTAGCCAACAAACACCAATCACCTCACATTTGAGGGATTCCAACACAAACTCCACCTCTCACTAGAGGGAGCTAAACACAATCTCCACCTCTCACTAGAGGGAGCAAAACACAATCTCCACCTCTCACTAGAGGGAGTCAACCACAACTTCCACAATCACCTCACAATAGAGGGATACTAAATCAATCTCCTCTCACTAGAGGGATATCACAATGAAGAAAGTTTACAACTTGGTGGTCTATCTCAACCACAAATCAATTTTTCACAAAGATAAAAATCCTATAGATAGGATAGCAAGATAGCTCAAGTGTGGAAAACAAAGAGTTTGGAAATCAAAAGCTCAAAGAAAAACTCTAGGGAAAAACTCTAGATAGAATTGAAAATAAAGATCAAACCAATTCTCAAAGACTTCTCTTTTCTTTGAATTTTCCAACCCCTTTTAAAATCAAATAAAGATCAAATCTTTAAAACTCTAAAAATCTTTTGAAACTTGTAATAAAACACTTTAAGAATGTAAATTTTTCTCTCTTGAAAACTTGGTGAAAAACAGCCAAGGATTGGGGTTTAAATAGGCCCAATCAAAATCTGCCCGTTGGCAGCTGACAGGGGCAAAATTGCCCTCCGGTCGACCGGCCAACGGTCAAATTTTTGACCGTTGAACCTGTCGGTCGACCGCCCCTCAGAACCAGAGAGCAACGGCTCTCGGCCGGTCGACCGCCCGGTCGACCAGGCCAACCCGAGAGTGGGTTGACTTCAGTCAGTCGACCGCTCGGTTGACCGGCCAAACAAGTTGGCCTGCGTGCACGTCCTTGTGCACGTCGGTCGACCGGTCCGGTCGACCGACCACTGGTCCGGTCGACCGTCCCGATCGACTGCCAGGGCCTGACAGATCTGGTTATAGGATTTAAAACTGGGTTTTTAATTATCAAATAAATCCCATAAAATCTCTAAAAATCCACAAAATAGTTTCAGTATAATACTTTGATATACAAATATGTTTGAGTAAAATCAAACCATGTTACAAACATTTTGAATTATTTTTGTAACTTAGAAATTTTGCCGAAAACCAAAATCCGTATTTTTCAAAACTTGAATTTTTTGAAATGGAAAATCGTTTTGTCCAAAACTCATCCAAATACAAAAACATGATATTGAAACAACTTTGAAGCATGTTGTATATGGATATAGTCCAATATACATGAAAGATATATATATATATATATATATATATATCAATGTTTTTGACATTAAATCTGAAAATAAGTTTTGTTAAAATACTAAAACTCTAAACTCATGAAATAGACTATCAAACTAAGTTTGTTTAAATAGTTGAAGCATAGATGTATATAGAACAAATCTAATATACATTAAACCATGTAAGCTTGTTGATTCTATCTATTCATGAAAACTAAGATCGGTTAAATCAATAACCGAAAACCGAAACATGAAACTTTAAACAAGTGTGTGTGTTGTGAACTTGAGCATATCACACTATGTAATCTTTAACAAATGGATCTAAACCATAAACTAAACAATGTACCGAAGTCTTCTTGTAGAGCGCCGTCTCCAAGTCGACTCGATCCAAACGTGATCCACCGAGCTTGACTCCAAACGAGTGCTAGATATGAACTTTGACGCTCGGGCTCTTGAATCACCATGTGAAAGCTCCAAAACACCTTTGTTGAAGCTAATCACCTACTAATATCTTGGTTAAGTATCTGAAATTAAAATCACAAGATTATTAGTAAACTATAAATACATGAGTTAATCATCATCAAAACTAGAGTGGAAGGCCTCTGGGCCAACAAATGCAAGAATCATTGAAACTAGGTTATACAAATACATGTAATGAGTACACATGAGCAATGAAGCACCCAAACATAATAATCAAGTGTAGCTCACTACTTGCATAAGTATAAACATAAGTTTTGATGACAAGTACATTCAAACATGTAATCAAAACATGAAGCATAAAAACATCAAAATATGATATAGATCATTAGTGTAAATGCACGTGCTATTTTAACATGGATATGCATACATAGTTAACAATAATGAGAATACAAAAATATGAATTCATATAAATATGAGTATATCTCAAATACTATTTGTGTATATCACATGTCTAATAAACATTACATTGCAACATAATAAACAGAAAATCAAGACATGTTAAAAATCATCAAGGAGAAAGCATGTAAACAAAAATAAAGAGTTAGAGATAGTTATCAAAACCAATGAACTAATCTCTAGGTCTCTAAACCATGGCGGTTCTTTCACCAAACTTTCCTCGAAAGTGGTGCATCAATAAATATGATCTTTTAGCTCTAAACACATCCACCATTAATGCACCAAATCTCTCACTTCTTGTGAGAGCCCACACCTATACCAAATACAATAGGAGTGATTTTTGGTACCCAAACTTTCTTGGGTCCATGGGGGTTAGCACGTTTCTTAACCCAAACATATGTATTTGCAAAATTTGAAATATTTAATCTATCATAACAAAATTTTACAATGTGACCCATACGACCACAATGTGTACAAGTGTATACACTAGCATACATATAATCATGTGTGTGAGTATGATGAGCATGTGTATGCCATGATTGGTGTGAATGCATGTGTGGAGTATGTTCTTTCAAAACACAGATTCTAACCTTGTGTGGTTCAGTCTATTGGCTCAAAGTGGAGCCCAAATAATTTACACTTTTCTTCAACATGCAAATATCATTATCAATACTTGAAGAAGATGTGAAGCAAGCAACATGTTTATCACAAAAGATGAAGTAATGGAAGTATGACAAACACGAGAACAAAAGTATTTTTCAAAGAAACTTTTTCTAAGGAAATATATTCTAATTTTTTAGAAATTAAAACAATTTTATTTTTAAAAGACTGATTTTTTAAAATAAAATCAAGTTTGAAGGCAAACTCATTTTCATTTTTCAAAATTTTATTTTCTTTTAAAGTAAGATCAAGTTGAGTTTTCAAGAAATTTCTTACACTTGAAATCTCAACTTTCTTTTTTAAAATCAAATCAAGTTTTGAAAATAAAATTTCATTTTCTTTCTTCAAATTCAAGCTCTTCTTTTTCAACATCTTATATTTAAAATGTAAGTTTTCATAAAATATTGAAAGCTCTTCATTTAATACATGTGCATCCATACTATCATGTTCATCATTAGAAGTACTAGCACAATCATCTAAACGAGTATCCAAATTTACCTCAAGGGAGTCATTTTCTTGGACCATGAAGCAAGCTTGATCGGACTCATTTCCACTAGATTCTCTCTCTAAAATGTATGTCGTTTATTTCTTGAGAGAGGTCAATGTGTTCCACACTGCAAAAGGGAATCACAATGAGAAATCAATGAGATGTGTTTTTTGCTAAGTGTGTGCTTTAATGTATTTATGGCTTGTGTATTAGCCTTTAGGTATTTGTCATTACTAAGATAAGATTTCTTGGTAATGGAAAGATAAACATGCAATTCTAAGGTTTTAAGGTATGCACTCATCTTAAATTTCACATGACAATATTGAAAACATCATACATGGGAGGGGAAAGAATAAGTGTGAAAAACAATAGACTAGATTAGCAATTCAAAGATCACACTCGTAATTGGTTAAACTGAATATCAGGAGTGCTAGTTCTGATACTAATTGAAAGTACACTTAGAGGGGGGTGAATAGGTATAGTGCTAATCTAAGACAAATATTGCAGAATTTGCTAACACACTAAGTGTATAACCAAGAGTGAATCTGAATTCCCCGTGAAGGGCTCTGGAACTACTTCTCACGATTCCTCTGAATTATGAGTTGAGGTGTTTTAATAGCTCTCTTGGTTCAATACAAGTGTGGGCACACAAACTATATCAAGCATATAAATAAAAAAAGTAAAGTAATGCAAGATATAAGGAGATGAGAGATGAGAGAAAAGATCCAAACGCAAATAAGAGGATATTTTTGAGGTTCAAACCACTGCTCTACGTCCCCACCTTCACACAGAAGTATTCTCATTATCTACTATTAAATTTTTCACAAAGGGACCTCCACTGAGGAATTACAAATTACAACCTTTGAGTACACAACTTCAACTCTCACACCTTTACACAAGAGGGAGCCCAAAAAAAAGTTTACAATTTGGTGATCATTAAGATCACAAACAACACTTAGTGATCTCAAAGGATCACAAATAATTTTCTCACAAAACAAGATCCTAAAGATACATTTTAAATTGAATGGCTCAAGTATGTGAGAAATCAAAGTGTTTGGAAAAAAAACTTCAAAGAAAATACTTGAAAAAAAACTTCTTGATAGATATGCAAAATGAAGAACAAAACAAATTTCTCAAAGGACTGTTTTTTCTTGATTTTCCAAAAACTTTGAAACAATAAAAGATAAGAATTTTTGACACAAAAACTTCTTTTTAAAACTTGCTGAAAATATTTGAGAAGTGGAGAATTTTTGCTCTCACAAATCTTTTTGAAAACAGGCTAAGAGAGCCTATATTTATAAGGATTCCAAAATATAGCCGTTGGGGTCCAGAAAATGCATTTATTGACCTGTCATTTGACCGCCCGGTCGACCGGCCAACGGTCAGATTTCTGACCGTTAGGGCTGTTGGTCGACCGATCGGTCGACCACCCCAAGGCAAATGCCTATCAGTCGACCGCTCGGTTGACCGTGGCCAAAACCAGAGAGCAGGTCTTTCTGGTTGGTCGATCGCTCGGTCGACCGGTGTCAGATCTAGAGAGCAACCCTCTGGATTGGTCGACCGTAAAGTCGACCGGCCTAAGGCCTATGGGCTTGTGTACATTCTGTGCACATCGGTCGACCGCTCTGTTGACCGAGCCCTTGTTCGGTCGACCGGTTGGTCGACCGTAGGCAGCCCAAAAATAGGAATTTATGGATGAAATATTTGGTCTTTAAAACATCTATAAATTCCTATAAAACTCCATAAATTTCACAAAAATAAGTTCATATAAATATTTGAAGTACAAATATATGTGATCAAAAATCAACACATATGACAAACTATTTGAACTATTTTTGAGGTAAGAAAATTTAGGCTTTAAACCGAAAATCGTATTTTTCAAAAACCAACTTCAAAAATGAAAAATCCATTTTTCCAAAACTTGTTCAAATATAAAAACAAGATATTTAAACACATTTGAAGCATAGTATGTATCGATAGAATCCAATACACATATAAATGATATATCTATGTTTTTGACAATAATTCCCAAACTAAGTTTTGATAAAAAAAAAAACTTAAAACACATGAACTAGATACATATCAAAATAAGTTTTTGTAAACATATGAAGTATTGATGTATATAGATGAAATCCAACATACATATAAACCATGTAAACTTATTTTGATTCTATCTATTCATGAAACTATAAAATGTATTCTTAAAAATTCAAAACGGTTAAACCGAAACTAAAACTTTTGAACTTGTGTGTGTATACTTGAGCATATCAGAACTAAACTATCCTTACATAAAATCTAAACAAAACTAAACAAATCAAAACCGAAGTCTTTTCTTCGATCTTCATATCCAAGATGACCCGATCCAAACTCGATCCAAAGAGCTTGATTCCATCTTGAGTACTAGATGCAATCTTGACGCGTGAGCTCTTGAATCAACACATGTTAGCTTCCAAACTTGATTTTGAATTCTTTATTGAAGCTAAATACCTACTAAGATTTTGATCAATAACTGAAACTATATAAATACAAGATTATTAGTAACTTAACTTCATAAGTTAGTCATCATCAAAACTAAGGTGAAAAGCCTTTAGGTCAACAATGCAGTCTTGGCAGGTCCCTAAATACTTACGTGAACACAATCAAGAAGATCTTCCGACCGGTGAGTAGTGGTGTCGAATTTCACCTCCGTCTTTTTGTCCAGAACGTCGTATCCACCCAATTTCATGTTGCAGATAGATGCACCTTCCAATGATCCCTTTTTTGCTAGAGCTTGCAAAGACTTTCTACCTGTATGTCCGAGCCTCATATGCCAAACCTGTATGCAATCACCATCTGAAGAAATAGAAGTCGCCACTCGCCCTGTAACCGTACTGCCCATCAAGTAGTATAGGTTATTGCATCGGATGCCCTTCATCACCATTATTGAGCCTCTAATTATCTTGAGAACACCATCTCTAACAGATACTGCATGACCCAATGCTTCCAAGGCACCAACTGAGATAAGATTCTTTTTCACTTGAGGTACATACCTCACTTCTTTCAGTTCCTGTACCATCCCATCAAACATCCTGATCTGAACTGTACCTATTCCTTCCATGTTACATGGGCGATCATCACTCATGATAACAGAACATCCATCTAACTTCTCAAAGATAGAAAATCAATCCATGTTAGGACAAACATGATAGGTAGCTCCAGTATCTAACATCCACTCAGAGTCTCCTGAGTAGCCAACAATAGGTAATGTAGAAAGAAAATACCGATGAGTTTGAGTATGATCCACCTGCCTGTGAAGTACTGGCGTGAGTACTGACCCCCTGTGTGAGCTTTGCCTCGGTCTTCGACTCCTTCTTACTCTTATCCTTGATCCTTGGACAATCAACCTTTCAGTGCGCTATCTTTTTGCAGAAGGCACACGGGTTCTTCTTCAGATCTCTGAATCCTGGTCTGAACTCTGATCTCTGACGCTCCCCTTTGCCCTTCCGATTGGAACCTCTGCCTCTTATCATCAACACCTCTGCTGATGTACCATTGGAAGAAGACTGCTTGTCCTTCCTCCTCACTTCATAATTTATAAGAGCAGCCGACAAATCACTGTAATTAAGTGTTTGTTTATCATTGATCAAAGTTAGGAAGAAAGTTTCATACTCTTTTTCAGGAAGAGAATTCAGTAGAATCAACGCCTTATTTCTTCTTCGATCTTCACATCCACGTTAACTAAATATGTAAGAAACTTGTGTAGTTATTCATGTGTTCATCAATGGAGATTCCTTTCTTTAACCAGAAGCCATAGAGTCTACATTTTAATCACAAACGAGACTCTATGCTTTTTGTCAGATACTTCTACTCCAGGTTCTCCCATAGCTGCCTTGCAGATGTTTCATATAGCATATGATATTTGATGTCTTGTTTCAAATAAGACCTTATCAAACCACACGTCGTTCGATTCATCTTGTCCCAATCCTCTTCAGAAGTGGTCTCACGCTTTTTCTCCAACCATAGAGTGTCTTCGAGGTTTGATGTTGTCAATGCATCCATCACCTCACATCTCCATATCCCAAAGTTATTCTTACCGTCAAACTTCACCACATCAATCTTCAATGGATGTGGATTCATAAATTTCATCATAGATGTACTATCTTCGGCCATCTTCTCAATAGATTCCTTAAAAAATAATGCAGAAAGCAAATGGAATTAGATCAAAAAACTAGATAAAGATAGGATCTTTACCTCAAAGTAAAACCCTAGGAGAGTTTTCGAAACGATCTACTCCACCAACTTTGATTCCTTGAGCAATCCAAACGCTGTTTTGAGATTGACACACGATCTCACAAACAGTCCCAACGCTGCTCCGAGATCGACACACGATCTCTGCAAAACAACAACCAATGCTCTTGGAATCAATACACGATCCCACGTCGAATCTGAGATGTTCTGATACCACTTGTTGCACGTGCCTTGGCAACAACCCAATTGAGAAACCCCAATCAACTAAAAGAGATGCAGCAAAGAAGTACCCAAAAGATAAGAACAAATAACAAGAGAGAAAGCAAACACAATATTTAACGAGATTCGGCAATTTGCCTACATCCTCGGGGCAAGAGAGAGATTTTATTGATTCAAAAATCAATATAAGTTTTTCTAAGGGAGACAATTCATGAGGGCTCTACCCCTTTATTTATAACCAGAGAGTCCTAGGGTTTTAGGAAATCACAATTAGATTCAACCCATTTTCAGAAACAAAATCCGAATCCGACCAGGTGAAGCAAATTCGCCTGTCGGCCGACGGGGTGGTCGACCGACTCATCTTTTCGGCCGACCGGTCGGCCAACCGAGCCCAACAGAAAGTTGGGCACGCCAGTTGGTCGACTGTTCTGTTCGACCGTTCTCCTTACTATGGTCGACTGGGCGGTCGACTGAGCTGCGCCTATGCATGTTGTGCACACCAGTCGACGGGCAGTCAACCGGGTCTTGTTCTGGCATGCAATTCGCTGCGTTCTCGCTCCTTCTGGATTCTGTTTTCGGTGTTATCTTTTCCAATGAGTTAAAAAAAACTCTTTCATCAAGCTTTTATCTCCTTTCTCCTTACAAACATGATGTAGAAACTCTCAGCGCATTTCATTACTCACAAGACAAAAGAAGTATAAATATATGTTGTTAATAGAAGAGGAAAAATTCTCTTATTGATTTCAATGATAACTATATAAAATCATGAGTTTAACTATAGCGGGTCTAATAATGAAAACCTACGTAATATACAACCGTTCATATATTTCAACACATGTGAGACATTCACGGAAAATCTAATCCCTTGTATGTTAGAAGACCATAAGTATTCCCTATGAATAATACCAGTAGTCGTCCAAACAAGTAGTCAGAAGGATATAACTCTTCTCCCTTGATGGATAGATCAAATTATACCATGAGAAAAGGATCCTTGTCAGGTATTATTAAACCTCAATTAGAAAGCTAGAATTAATTCTTGTAGCTTCAATTTGGAACACTTCCATAGTGAGGAGAGTTTGAGCATTGAAAGAAGAGGTAAATGAGTTAAAAGCCTATTCATTTGTATTAGACGCAATGCTGAATTCATTCAACTGATAATGATGAGAAAAGAGATTATTAAATCACCCTATAACTTAAATTTTAGTGGGGGTCGGAGATATTTATATTTTAACACACCTCCCGCAGGTCGAGCGTCTCTTTTATGGGTCAAAAACTTGAGATTTTGTGCTAGCAATATCCTTTTATTTTAAATCTGTTTTTTCTTAATTGCGCGCGCGATGAGATTTGAATCTAAGTTACTGTAATATCATATTAAAGTCCTTGTCATTGCATCAAACTCCGATTATAAAGAAGGTTGATGTATTTATATTTTAACATTGATAAAAACTCAATGCTTACAAACAAGTCTTTTACCCCGTCAGAATCAACAATGCGTGTATCTCCACGTCTGCATTCGATTGTATACTCCTCGTCAGTGTCATGCTCTCGGCACTCAAATCACCCGCGAAAGGGTTGTTAGCGGCGGGAGATTGATTTGGGCCGTTGCCAGATCGATCTCAAAAAGGCCTCCACGAAGCAAATTGTTCTTTTAATTTACTGGCCCAATTGGAAGCCCATCCTCTACGACAGTCACAGATGGGCCCCACGGCCCAAACAACTACTCAATACTCGGTTTACTGGGCCACTTGTTGTTTACAGAAAGAAAGTCACCTCATCATATTAACTAAGTTAATTTTCCTGTGCTGTCTCTGAGTCGCTCTTGTAACAATGGATGTCGGCTATTTTTAGTGGCTAATACACTGAAAACTAGACTTAAACCCAGCAAACACTACATGAAGTAAAACAAATAATTTAGAGCTCATTTCTTACAACAGATGTCAGTATTGTAACATTTGTTATTATTTCCATTGTAGCAAATCAAACAACCTCCAATCTACGACGTATTCTGATAATTAAAAAAAAAACAAAACATAAAAATAAGAAAACAGCATATGTAGCAGATAAGAATACAGCCATCTCCACTAAGGATAATCTGAGCACTCTTCAGGCTAAATTCCAAATCCCTGACCTCTTCTTCCCTCTCTACTGTGTACCCATCTGATGCTATCCATCTCTCTTCCCATGCAAGGCATGCAGGAGCCAGCTAGAGATAAACGACGAAGAAAATGATGAGGAAAGCATCTCTCTATATTTGGATAGATTCATGCCTTGTTTTTTCCTTTCTAGTACACCAAGCTCTGAGAGAGAGAGAGAGAGAGAGAGAGAGAGAGAGAGAGAGAGGACATCACATTATTATTTTTGTTGCTCTCAAAGAAGAGACTTTTGCTGCTATGCCAGCAGGCAGTGGGAGGGCCACAAGCCCTAAAAGATGTGTCCTTGATGAAACATCAGGGACCCTGTGAACTGGAGATCAAAGTGACTCACATGCCAACAGAAACCAAAGGATATGTTCCTCCCTTTGAATTTCCTTTTTTTTTTTGGATTAAAATTGTTTCTCTTTTGATAAAGGAAGGAGTGGACACATGAGAACACAATGTGACTTAGCTCCTCCTCATCAGTGAATGAGGCCTTGCTGTAGTTGGAAGAGAAGAATCAGGACACATGTCATTTGCTTCTCATGGGAAAGGATGTGAATCTAAAATTAGGTCTTGTAACTAACTACCCAAGTTTGTTGAAGTATTGGTTCTTAATTCAGTGGGATATAAGACGTGACACAGATACAAAATATGTGGTCATGAACAAACGTGAAAAAAAGCATGTATGGATATTTGTCTTGTCTTTCAAGTGTGTATGTATATAATATTTTAAATTCTATGTGTGTTTAAATTTAAACTACAACAAACTCTTTAAGTTAATATAGAAATTACTATAAAAAATTATAAAAAATTGAGTAATATAAGAATTTCTAATATATATTTAAGTTTCTCAAATTGAAAAAAAACTGGTGACATGGAAGTATAAGAACAATATCTTAACAGCATAAATACATTTTCCATCTTTTTTCAATATGATATAGTGTTAGCCTAGTAACCTTCCATAAGAAAGTAGTTCTCCCGGACATGGGTTCCATACAAACAAAAAGTGCATGTCTACTAACCATGATCTTGCAAGTAACCATGAAAGACCTCTGAAATTTAGGGCTGAGCATCAGGCGTTCTGATGCGATGTTTCTCAAAAAAATCCAGACTGTATCGAACTAAACTAATTTCCTAACCACATCGAACCGAACCATCTCATATCCAAACCGAACTCAAACCGCACCGAATTTTGCGGTGCGATTTTGGTTCGATTTTATAGTTTGGGTAAATGTCACAATGGGAGATTTTGAAAGCTTCTGTGGAGATTTTGAAAGCTTAGTGTAGTGGTCACTTTCTGATCCACCCAAGATCATGACACATATCTATCCAACCTCTGATGGATGTGTGATGCGTGGCTACTTTAGGACATTTAACCTGGTATCTTCACCCAGTTCGAATTTCGAACGGGTCGGGTGATTAACAGAAGAATCAGATCTGATTACAGAGATCTCTATCCCTAAACCCAATCCTAATTTAAACGAGTACTTCTCAGGAGCAGTTTATCTTTATCTACAATTGAGAGTGAACCACAAGATAGAGTTAGATTCTTTCCTATATCGATTCAAACCAGGGTGTTCGGCTCATCTGTTATCAAAATAAGGAATTAAAGTATTCAAACTGAGCGGAACTCCCTTGTCTTATTTATTTGACATGACTTGTATAAATAGGGGGTCCCTTCCAATGAGAAAGGAATCACTTTCACCCAAATCTAGAGAACCCTATTGTAATCGC
Source organism: Agave tequilana (assembly GCA_038442645.1). Taxonomy (NCBI): domain Eukaryota; kingdom Viridiplantae; phylum Streptophyta; class Magnoliopsida; order Asparagales; family Asparagaceae; genus Agave; species Agave tequilana. Next base: position 28,094 of record JAVJIF010033501.1, read on the forward strand.
TATTGACATAGTGAAACTTCTCTCTCTCTCTCTCCCCCCGTGATTTTTTTCCTTTCGGGTTTTTTGCGTATTTTCATTATGTTTGCGATTGACTTTTCTGTGATTTGGCTACATTCACTTTACTATTTTGGTGCGTGGACTGATTCTTTAAGAATTTCCCACTGCATTTGGTGCTTTCATTGAGATTTAAACTCAAGACCTTTGTGATCTCTCGCTATCCAACACCCTAACCCTTTCACGAAAATATCTTCGTACAATGATCATGGCGCATAAAAACATATACCTCCCATCACGATGCCAATGCCTCTGATGAATTCGATCCAACGGCCCTCTCCCGAGGACAGCTTATCCAGATGGTGACTGATCTGTGACGATGGTTGGATGAACACCAGGCGAAGGTCAATCACCAGCGAGAACTTGTCGCTGTCCATCGCGATACAGCAGAACATGAAAGCGAGGCGGTAATGTAGGTTAATCATCAGCTGCTCATGCAGATAAAAGTTCTGCGAGAGGCGCAACAATGGGTCATCGAGTTAGGCGCTCGAGAAATCCTAGCGGACTCTTCACCCGAGGACCATCAGCACCCCGCAATTCCAACCGACCTACGTTTTAAGCATAACAAAATGCACTCTAAAGCGCCATCTCACATGATGACCCCGAGAGCAATTAACCCGATAGCTCAAAGAAACGTGTAAGGGGCACCGCACCCTAGCTCCCAAGGAGGACGCTTCCTCGACGACGGCGAAGGCCGAAGGCTTCATCACCTTGACCCCTATGGACGTCCCGATCGATCAGATTTTTCACATCATCAAGCATCAGCCTTAGTTAAAACTCCCCAAGATAGCCAGACACAATCCAGACTCCCTAGAAGTAGGAAGTTGCTCCTTTCACGACAGTCGGAGATACGTCATGGCGTATTGCTGGGCACTCCAATGACACCTCGAGGACCTAGTTCAACGAGGACACTTGGACGAGTTTATCCTCGACTCAGAGGAAGATCTTGAGGTCAGAGAGGCCCCAGCCGAAAGGTCGATTGAGACACTCGCTCCTTGACACCACCCGGGACGAGAAAAAACACCATCGGGCAATATGTTTCCCAGCCGAATCAATATCACATGTAAAACTACATAACATCCAATAAAATTGTGTACTCTTTTATTTTCATTTCTTTTTAGATAAAACAAGCGCACTCGAGTAAGTCAACAACCTATATCGAGTCCTATTCTGATGACTATGAGGGAAAGACAACCCCCGCGGCTATTCCTCGGGGAGCCCCTGAATGATGGAGGCTCACCCACTAGGGCTGCTCGAAGTCAGCGTAAACAGGTTTTCACCTTGATGGCCACTCGAGTGAGTCCACAGCCTATATCAGGTCCTACCCTGACAGTTATGAGGGAAATAAAGCCCCACTGTTATCCCTCGTGGAGTCCCCTGAAAGACGGAGGCTCGCCTACTAGGGCTGCTCGGAGTTAGTTTAGACAAGTTTTCACCTTCATGGCTACTCGAGTGAGTCAACAGCCTATATTGGGTCCTACCCTGACGGCTATGAGGGAAAGACAACCCCCACGGCTATCCCTTAGGGAGCCCCCTGAAAGACGGAGGCTCGCCCACTAGGGCTTCTCCGAATCAGCCTAGACAGGTTTTCACCATGATAGCCACTCGAGTAAGTCAATAGCCTATATCGGGTCCTACCCTGACGGCTATGAGGGAAAGACAGCCCCCGCGGCTATCCCTCAGGGAGCCTCCTGAAAGACGGAGACTCGCCCACTAGGTTTGCCCGGAGTTAGCCTACACAGGTTCAACTTTGATGGCCACTCGAATGAGTCAACAGCTTATATGGGTCCTCTACACCCTGACGACACTCTTCGAGAAGCCACCTGAAAGACGGAGGCTCGTTCACGCCGGTTGTCCTAGTCCAGCCTATGATGGGTTAACACCCTGATGACTGCCTGAGCATGCCCGCAGTTTATACGGGTCCTCTACATGATTGTACACGTTTATTGCATTATTTTTATTACATTCCCACATTTATCCTGTAATAAATCCTGCTAATTTTCTTGTCTTAATTCTTATTTTTGCTTATGACAATCAGTGGAGAAAAGAGGATTAAACAAATAAATACCAGTTAAAATCAGATTTAATTGGATCAATTTGGTCAGTTGAGGATTATCCCAGATCTAATTCAGTTAAACCAGTTTTTTTGAGGATCTATTCGGTTAACTGAAGAATCAACGAAGATAGTATCCAATTCATAAACCAAACTGAAAAATCTTTTGGATAAAAGAAGATCAGAGGGTTGCGCTCCCCAGATGTGGCCATCTGGCCACATCCTGGCGAAGCCGCGGATCTATGGCGAAGCCGCGGATTCGTGACTTTGTTATCATAGTTGGTGGAGCGTTTACTCCCCTTATCTAAACACTCTCTCCCCTTGTTCATTCTGGCTATAAATACTGAAGAATTCGAAGGCAAACATGGACGACTAAGTGGAGATAGATTCTAGCTTAGGTTTTTATTCTACTTTAGTGCATGTTTTTATTTTTCTTTTAATGCAATTTTCAACTTTATTTATGTAACTTAGAAGAGAGACGAGTTTCATGAGAGAATAAGTGTGAAGGCTGTACTGAGATTGACACCAATGTAAGTATTCTTTTCTTTCATTGTTACTTCATTTAATCAAAAGTTACACATTTTATGTTCTTCATCTTTTTTCTAATTTTCTTCTTTTGATTTCGATGATAGTCCAAGTGAGTCTAATAGCATCAGAATTGTCTTGTCTTTGCGAGTGCCACCGATAGCTCATTACGATGGATTCCTCCCTATTGTTCATATCATTTCATGCTTTCTCGATGAAGTTTTGATAATGTAATATGGACGGGGATATAATTAGATTTTATGGGTTATGCACTGATTGCCTCCGAATCAAGGTAAATGTGCTAACGATTCAAGGTAAGTCATATACCAAAATAGGTAAATATTTTAGGTTTCTTTCTTTCTTTCTTTCAATTCATTAGTTTAGATTACTTCAAAAATCATCTCTCTTTTCATTACTCTCTTTATTTTGTTTACCTTTCTTTCCTTTTAAACAACCACCATCTTCTATCTCCCATTTTCTCTGAATTAACATAGTGTTTTACTTTTCTTTTCTTCGTAAAAACATAGAAGAACTTTTAATCAGTTTTAATAAACTTGAAAAGAACTTATCAACACACTTCCATTGCAAGTTCCTCCTTGTAGATCATGACCTGCATAGCCACTTGCTATAGCAGTAGAATTGAGAATCTTGCACTATTTTAAATTTTATTTTTCTGTGCAGGTTTTATCTCAATCACTACACCTTGACGGTACTCTTCGGGGAACCACCTAAAAGATGGAGGCTTACCCACGTCAGTTGTTCTAATTCAACTAATGATGAGTTAACACCTTGATGACTAGCTGAGCAGGCCCGCAGACTATATGGGTTCTCTACACCTGACAACACTCTTCGGGGAGCTACCTGAAAGACAGAGGCTCTCCCACGCCGGCTGTTCTGGTCTAGCTTATGACAGGTTAACACCCTGATGACTGTCTGAGCAGGCTCACAGCCTATACGGGTCCTTTACACCCTGACGACACTCCTCATGGAGCTACCTGAAAGATGGAGGCTCGCCTACACCGGCTATTCTGGTCCAGCCTATGATGATTTAACACCCTGATGACTACTTAAGCAGGCCCGCAACCTATACGGGTCCTCTACACCCTGACGGCGCTCCTCGGAGAGCCATCTGAAAGATGAAGGCTTGTCCACACCAGCTATTCTGGTCCAGGCTATGATGGAATAACACCCTGATGACTGTCTGAACAGGCCCGTAACCTACATGAGTCTTCTACAACCTGACGGTTATCACTTGAGAAACCCCTGAGAGATGGAGTCTTGCCCGACAAACCATTCTGAGCGCAACCTACATGGGTCCTCTACACTTTGACGGTTACAGCTCGAGAAACTCCTCAGAGACGGAATCTTTCCTAACAAACCATTCCGAGCGCAACCTACATGGGTCTTCTACACTTTAAAGGTTGCCGCTCGGAAAACTCCTGAAAGATGGAGTCTTACCCGACAAACCATTCCGAGCGTAACCTACATGGGTCCTCTATACCCTGACGGTTACCACTTAGGAAACTTCTGAGAGATAGAGTCTTGCCCAACAAATCATTCCGAGCGCAAACTACATAGGTCCTTTACACCCTAACGGTTACCGCTCAGGAAATTCCTGAAAGACGGAGTTTTGCCCGACAAACCATTCTGAGAGGCAGAGTCTTGCCCAATAACCACTCGGGGCATAACCTGATGGGTCATGTTACAACCAGAGGGGCCCTCGAATGACTCTACAACCTACATAGGCCCTCTACACCCTGATAGTCACTCTTAGGGAACCCTTGACAAATAGGAGCTCGCCCCTAGTAGGTGGGTTTCCCCTCAACTGTGAATCTCCTAGTAGGCTCCACCAGGAGGCCACATACTGAGTCATTTCGTGTGCTACAAAGCAAGATAGCTCCCGAGGAGTAAGGAGATCACAATAGGCAAGATTTGAATAAAACTATCATTGATTGTCTTTTCTATGTATTACAAAGTTTCTGGATTACATCCCTCCTCTTACAAAAGTGAATACATCTAACAAATGTGATACTAGTAAAAATTTTCAGCTTGTATGTATGTGTTCTTCCTGAGAGAAAAAGCAGAGGCGCCTATTGTCACGTCCCAGCTGCGTCCTGGTGATGACTCCTAAGCAAACAATCCACCAGGGTCGGACAGCAACGATACTGAGAACTCCCAGGATGATCACCAGTAAATAGAACTGTGACCAAATTGCAAACCAAAGCCTGCAAGGCGTAGGAGGATACTTATGTCAAGACTGTAACTCTGGAGCAGAGATGACAAGGAGGCGACACCCCATAAGAGTCCAGACGATCGACACCTGATACCAAAGCTGGCATCGAGTACCCTTATGCTCCCTACTACACGCTTGCTACAAGGAGAGAAAGAGGGTCAAACTAAACTCTTCCCCAGTCCGCTCTGACCAAAGGCCAGACGTGGAGACCAAGCAAAAGATAGGTGATTCCTTGTTTGTCACCTAGCTGGCCTCATCACTAGAACTGAAACTTCTTGACGAGCCCATCACAAGAACTGAAACTCTTTGACAAACAGCACCCAACTATTAGGAGTGCAGTAGGCATCACCACCCATTCCATCTTCTTTCTCCATTGAATGAAGAACGAAGGAGACATCACTACTTGCAAAACAGAAGAAGGCTCTAAATAATAAGGAACTTTCATGAAGCAGTTCAGATCTCTACTGAAGAGTCCCACCCTATATATAGGGGGAAGAAGTCTGAAAGTCAATCACCTAGGTCCTAATCCCAAAGGAAGATGAAGCATCGCTCCACTTGGGACCCTATACGTGTCATAGAAGAAGGGATTCGAACCGTCACGCCAGATATGACATGCCTTTCTCGAAAATCACCCGCATTCATAAGAGATGATTACTTTATCAACACTACCACTTCAGATACACGGTACCCACCTCGAACGTAGCATTGCACAAGAGGCAGTAATTTGATCAGCGCTGCACCAGACGTGACACACATTTAAAGCTCTGCCAGACTGTATAGCGACACATGCCACTAAAGAACTAAACCTGAAGCGACAACAAGCACCTTGAGTTTAGGCCCAAAAAGTTCTCATTTCATTCTGCTCTCCTCTCTACATTAGAGATTCGAAAACCTGAAATTCTCCAAGGGAGAGTTCCCAACCTCTTCCGAAGAGAAGGGAGTAGAGGGGCATCTGTAGTGGTCACTTTCTGGCCTTTTCGAGATTGAGACACATTTCTATCCAGCCTCTGACGGATGCGCGATGCGTGGCTACTTTCAGAACATTTAACCCTGTATCTTCGCCTAGTCCAAATTTTGAACAGGTCAGGTGATTAACAGAAGAATTAGATCTGATTAAAGAGATCTCTATCCCTAAGCTCAACCCTAATTCAAACGAGGTAGTTACTTCTCGGGAGCAGTTCATCCTTATCTACAGCCGAGCGCAAACCAGAAGATAGAGATGGACTCTCTCCTATATCGATTCAAATCAGGGTGTTCGGCTCAACTGTTATAGATAAAGACTTAGGGTATTCAAACTAAGTAAGACTCCCTAACCTTACCTATTTGACATGACTTGTATAAAAGGGAATCCCTTCCAATAAAAAAGGGACCACTTTCACCCGAATCTAGAGAACCCTATTATAATTGCTCTTGACATAGTGAAACTTCTCTCTCTGTGTGTGATTTTTTTCCTTTCAGATTTTTCACATATTTTCAATGTGTTTGCGATTTGCTTTTCTGTGATTTGGCTACATTCAATTCCCTATTTTGGTGTGTGGACTGATTTCTTAGAAATTAGCTACTACACTTAGTAATACACACAACTATCGAAAGCTTAGATCTGTGACAACATTCGAAAGCTTAGTTATATACATAACTTTTCAGAAATATAAATTGCTTTTGAAAGTTTCGTGATGCTTTCAAAAGCTTCGTGATACACAACTTTTGAAAGCTTAGTGATACACACAAGCTTCATTCGGTTTTCGGTTGGTTGGTTTACAAAACTGTGAAACTGAATTAGGCCACATAAACTGAACTACACTAAATACTGGCAACCACGCCGTTTTGTAAAAAAGGGAATCAAACTGCCCGAACATCTGCGGTTCGATCGGTTTGATCGGTTTTACTCAACAAATATTTTCCCTATTGAAATTATATAGATAAATGCCATAAGTGATCACTTGATTGTGTGATCCCTTGAGGATTCCAAAATGCATGGTCCTATCTATTCATAACTAATATGTATGTGTAATTAAGTGGTTCTATTGTTAAACTTAGCTACTTGCCTCCATTAATGCATGATTTTTGTAGAGTCAGGAGCTAAAGGACAAACCAAGGAGACCATATGCTCATTAAAAGCGGCCTGCTCCTTAGAATAGAACCATATTGAGTGTTGGATGTGTATTTGGTTTTGGAGCAAAAATTTGAGTTTTCCTCTACTTGCCTTTGATATTTACTCCCACATTGAATAGGCAAAAGAAGTTTGAGTGTTATATATACCAACTCTTTCTAAGTCTATGGTTATGAGTGTTAGACCATGGGCCACACTCCCCCACACGCACGCACACGCGCCGAACCGAATCGGGCCGGATTCAGGTGACCCGCGCCTATGACCTGCAGACGAATTCAGCTCCGTTCAAGGAGTTCTTTGAACAGACACATTTTGAAAATTATTTTTGTCTTTCGGAGCTTCTGGGCAGAGTAACCTGAGAGTTTGGACTCGGAATTATTCCCAAGTACCTGGAGACTCGCGAAAACTCCCGAGCACTTGGACTCGGAGTAGGCGCTGAGCACTCAGAATCATTCCCGAGTACTTGACCCGAGGTGACCTCAAAGTGGATCTCGAGCACTTGGACTCGGAGTGTTTCCGAGCTCCGTCTCACTCTCCCGAAGTGCTTCTTGTTTTGACCTGTAACGTTTCTTGACCCGTAAAAGCAGATCTGCGAATGTGCGGAGTTGTTGCACATTAATTGCAACCAACTTGAACGTGCGTTTGATTTGTGTGTGGGCTATCAGTAATGGGTAGTGCTCTGTACCTATAAATAGAGCCTCCCTTGTCATTCTCGGAGATAGAGACACACAAAAACTGAGATTTACAACTACATTTCTTTTTTCTCCCACTGTCATATTTCTTCCAGTTTTACTTCAACTCGGGGCAACAATTTTCTGTCTAAGCAAGAGACTCTGCCTACTGTCCTAGACCGAGTGCTGGTGATTTCAGGAGATTTTTTTATCACTAATGGACAAAGCCGAACCAACATCTGGGCAAGGAGACAAGTTTTTGATCCTTTAGGGCAGTGACTATACGACTGCATTCCCCAAGTCAGATTATATATTATTTTTAATTCTATTTTAATTCTTTAATAGCAATTTAATTTTAATTTGTTTTGATATGCATGATTAAGAAAAGAGCATAATACACCAACAATCACAAGCACATGATGATAAGTCTACAATTCTGCATTATTATATCGCATTTTCCCACCGATTTATGAATAAAATGTCGGTCTAAACAGTATTTTGGTCCCTCTTGCAGATAAATCAGGAGTTTAATGGCAAAGGAGTAATAAGAGCTTAATTAAACCCATTTTCGGGTAATTAATCCGCAATTCTTGGAGGCCAAGTAAGGGATCTTCAAGATGATACATCGAATCTAGACCTTTGTTCACGTCAGACGAATATCCGGCAAAAAATACCTGAAATGAATATATTAAGAAAGTCCTAGAAGCGTCAGGGACTCGCTCGCAAAAACTAGGGACTTATGTCCCTGGTATTGCCGCGGATCCACGGCAATTGCCGCGTTTTCGCGGCAATTGGGTGGCCCCACGCGTCGATCTTCGACGCGTGGCCCCGTCTCGTCTTCTAGAACCCTCCTGCGCCTATAAAATCCCCTGTAGAGGCCTGAAACGAGGTAGTTTTTGATTTTAGGCTAGATTTTCTATCTTTAAGGTAGTGTAGTATAGGTGTTCTTCCTTTCTTTTATTTTGTATTTTCTTTTCTTGTCAGATCTTATAGTAGGGCTGAGAGATTCAGAGAGAGATAGAGAGGGATTGATGTAATAGATGGTGACAATATATGTAAAGGTGCCTCCTTTCTTCTCCAATGTAATCTTCTCCATTTTCTACATGATGCTTAGCTAATTTCTTCTTCTCATGGCAATCTAACTACTAATTACTAAACATCTGACCACTTACTTGATAATTCACATGAATCTAATAGCCTCTACATTGCTCTTGTAAGAGCCATTGATGGCTCATGATGATGGATTCTAACATTCTAACATTTCTAACATCTAACCCACTAACTTGCTAACTTGCAATGTCTTCTTTATTTCATGCTCACCTCTAACCGGTTTTGATGATTTAACAGTAGCTTGCAACTTGTTATGTGGTATTGATGTGTTGTTTGAATGTAGAAGAACAATCTTATGGGCCATACTCTGTATCGTCTCTTGAAGCCAAGGACTAGTGATGACCAATGATCCATGTGAGGCAACTATCACTAAGAGATTAGTATGGTTAGTGGATCAATTGGTAGTTAGTAGCCATGAGTTTTCTTTTATCTTGTTTTAAAAATCAATTTAAAAACTCTTATTTTATCTTTTCATTGTTGTTTTCGCCGCTTTCTTTGTTTGTCTTTATTTTCATTTTCTTTACCACAAGGTTCATCTTCTTTTCTATTTTATTTTCCAAACCACTTCTCTTTGTTTTCACATCGTTTTCATCGCCTTCTCCACCTACCACTTCTGAATTTTCTTTTCTTTCCTTTTTTAATTATTTTAACAAAGAAGACTTGTTAACATACGACGTGAATAAAAACTGTTAATGCTTCTATCGCCTCCCGTCCCTGTGGATTCGACCCGTTGAGCCAATGCTATAACGAAAGTATCAAGGGAACATTAGCACGCATAAGCTTTTCATTGATTTCATAAAATACACGTTTCGAGTGCTTGTTCCGCCTCGAACAAATTTTTGGCGCCGTTGCCGGGGACGGGAATGGTTTTGATTTCATGTTTTTGTTAACATTTTCTTCTCTGTTTTGGTGTGCAGGGCAATTTTTACAGATTCTTTATATTGTAGAAGGCTACTCTTGTTTGCCTCTCCCTGCTCTAGAAAGCAGAAATCTTGCTTCTTACACTTTACCGCGAAAATCAAAGCAAAGTCGCGCAAGCGCGGCAATTTTGTGGCAATTGTATTTTATCTTTTGCAGGGACTTTGCAAGTTACATATATTGTTATATTCTGCTGCCAATTATCTGTTTTGATTGCCTTCACACTATAATAAATTAAAGAACTAAAATACGATATTTGGGCGCTTTTAAAACGGTTTAGACATTTGTATTTAGGCACGTGTCAATTCAATTCCAATATACTGTATTTTGTTCTGTTGTTGTGATTTAGACTGAGGTGTACATATGGCATTGCATATAGCATAGGACAAACACGTGGGTGATTTATCGCTTTGTATTATATTCTTGTCTATATTGCACACTACACGAATTGAAATTAAGGGCAAAACCCATACAAGATAAGGGGGGATTTCATCACCGTTCCTTAGCCTGAAAATCACCTCCCCACTCACACAACCCAAGCCCTAACAAAATTGATAGACGTTGGCCCCTAGGGACATGTCGGACTCATTAAGAGATTGACCGAGGGTGAAACTTGTTTTGAATCTTACTCTGGTGAAATCGGTGTCTAAGGTTGGAGATTAAGAGGTTACGCCTCGAAGATACCGTGGTTTGACATAATTAAGGCCCGTTGCTTACGCACTGATACCTACTACCGTATTTTGCCCCTACCTGGCCGATTAGCTTGTGGTCGGATTCAAGCAACAACCTCCCCCGGGTAATCGACCAGTTAGGAGTCGTCTAGGTCTTGGTCAACCTTAACATAGGCTTGGTTTTGATTTTTTTCTTTTCTTTCTGTTTATTGGTTACTTTTCTTTTTTGTTTGTGATTGTTTGTGAAATGGAATTCAACAATAACAATTCTTTCAATCCTAAAATGAATCCATATTTCACACCGACCCCATTTGTTTCGGATAATTCTAACCCGGTTTTTCACAATATGAACCAACCAAATACACCGGGTTAGACTTATCCGAATCAAACAACCCATACCCACAATCTTATGACTATAATTTCTAAAATAATTTTAACTCTTCACAGAGTCAATGAGGATTCACCTCCCCGAGTTAAATTTTCAACCTCCTTGTCCACTGTGTCCACCTTGTCCACAATTTACACATATTCATTTCCCGATTTCGCTTCTTATACTCCTTTTTCTGGACCTCCCATTGAAGAAAAATCCGAGCTAGAAAAGAGTATAGAAGCCAACCTATAAGAGGCCGAGCGACAACTTCAGAAAATGATGGCCTCTCCAATTCCACAATATTTTCAAGAGTCCTACTCAGTTCTACCTTCTCATAATGAACAACCATCTATCTAGAAAACGAGTAAGGAACTCTTGAGTGAGTCCAAACTTCAATCTTAAAACATGTTGGACTCACAATCTTCACTATCTTTCTAAAACCAAGATTCTTATACTCCCTTTCTAGAACATCCACTTGCAGAAAAATCAAGTCTAGAAAAGAGTATAGAAATCTTGTAGGAGTTCGCATTACAATTTCAAAAATCTTCTTCTCAGTCTATTGACAGGTTGGAAACACAATTAAGTCAATTGGTCAACATTTATAGGAATGAGAAAACTCTCTCTTATCAACCTTTGACCAATCCAGATATCTCTAACTCTATCAATTTGACTCATGACTCTTGTTGTTTTGAAAACCAAGATTCCTATACTCCTTTTTTAGAACAACCACTTGAAGATACATCACATCTAGAAAATAGTATAGAAGTCTTACAAGAGTCCGCGCTAAAATTTTAAAAATCTTCTACCGAGTTATCAATAGGTTGGAAACACAATTGAGTCAATTGGTCAGCATTTATAGGAATGAGGAAACTCTATCTTATCAACCTTTGACCAATTCAGCTATCCCAAACTCTATTGATCTGACCTAGGACTCTTGTCATTTTGAAAATCAAGATTCAATTTCAGCACACCCATCTGAACTTGTCCAAACTTTAAATCCCATTGACATTTTGGCAAGTTATCCTTTTTCCTAAAATTGAACTTGAGCATGAATATGATCCCGAACTTCAACTTGATAATTCAATTTCACTTCCTGATTCAATATTGACTGAGGTGTTTTTACCTACATTCAGGCCTTTTTCGAGTCAGTATTGGATCCAGTGCCAGTTCATTGTGAAATTGAATCACCAATTTTTTATGATCATCATATTGAACTTGACCATTTCATACTTTTAAAAGTCCTATTGATAATTGGCAAGTTCTCATTTTTATGGAATTGAACTCAATGTGGAATGTGACCTAAATTCTCAGATTTGTGATCCAGTTCAAATTCCTGAATCAATATTGACTCTTATTTTGTTACCCAATTTGAGTAATATTTTAGAGTCAGTTTTGGTTCCTACACCTGTCATTCTTAAACTGAAATCACCAACCTTAGGAAGTCACATTCCATCATGGGGAAATGAATGTGGACTTGAGTTTCAACTTCTTAATTTAGACCCACTTCCTGAACCAATTTTGACTCCTGAACCTTTACTTGACTTAAGTCAAATTCCTAAGTCGGTATTAGTTCCTATGCTTCCTGAGTCTAAATCAATCATTCCATCTTTTTATACTCCATTTTGGGACAAAATGTTAATAGAATTGACTCTGAAATTATTTTAAAAATTTAAAAATTAGATGGGGTTAAATTCTTAATAAAAATCATAAATATATACATCATTCTAGTGGGTTGTATTATAGAGGTCTCTGGTGGGTTTCCTTTGGATTCCACACATATTGGATTGAGCCGCATTTCGTGGACCAATCAGACCACCACCGGAACCACCACCTTGAGGTAATTTTTCCTTCTCTCTCTATTTGTTTCATGCATACGTACATCACGATGCATTGAGGACAATGCATGAGATAAGTGTGGGAGAGGGTTTACTAACGTAGAGTTTTTAGATTTTCTTTCTTTTACACTTCTTTTAGGATACTTCTAAAAATCTTCCCTTTTGTATAGGATTTTTCTCTTTCTTTAAATTTTTTTTGAATTAAGAGACAAAGTTTTGATCTATTTTTAAGAAAATTAAGACGATCTTCGAAATTAAGAAAGCCTTAATTAGGACATCTTAAACCTAGTCGAAATAATGGATCTTGTTTAAAATTATAAGCTAAGTAAGATAAATTGAAGAGAAGTTTATCTTAAATTTTTTGTCTTAGATAGTATGCACTTCACACTAACACAATTTTTGAAATGGAAATAAAGACCTAAAATGCCATAAAGCAAAAATAAAGAAAAATAATATATATATAGGAAGAAAAAAATCACTTATTAAGCGGGATAAGTATGCCTCAAGAAGCATGATTATTTACGCCAACGGTGGTCAAAAGAAACAAATAATTCCCCTTAATTTTGTGGCCTTGTTTACTCGAGTCCTTAAATCCGAGGGATGTTTTCTCATCTGGTGTCCTAAAATCGTCTGATCTGGGAGTCATCGGTTAAAGGCTCATTACCCGGGTAAATTAGAAAGCCTAAGAAAACTAAGGGAAGAAAAAAGAAGAAAAGAAAAAAATATTTATATAAAAATAAATGGCTTGATTGTTAGAGTTAAAATCCCAGAAATCTTCACTATCACAAAGTGCATATTATCTAAGTTTTATGAAGGATAAAATATTCAATCCAATTTTGAGCTCTTACCTTAATTAAAGACAAGATCTTGCATATAAACTAAGTTTAAGGAAGACTAATTTTTGGTGGACTTATGACCTTAGATCTCTTATTTTGCAAAAATATTTCGTAAACTTGTCTCTCTTTCAAAATGTGTTTTCAAAATACTAACATTTGTCTTCTTTCTTTATGAATTTTGTAGTGCAATCCGCTGAAAACCCTCAGGAGACAAAACTCCTCCTCTAGGGGTAACCTAGAGGTTTAACGGCTTGTTGCACGCGCTTAGTACAATCGCGTAACCTGCGAAAGTGGTGTAATAACATGTGTAGTATAGTTTTTTCTTTTCTTGCTTTGCTCGGGACGAGTAAAAGATAAGTGTGGGGGTGTGATTAGTCTACAATTCTGCATTATTATATCACATTTTCCCACCGATTTATGAATAAAATGTCGGTCTAAACAGTATTTTGGTCCCTCTTGGAGATAAATCAGGAGTTTAAGGGCAAAGGAGTAATAAGAGCTTAATTAAACCCATTTTCGGGTAATTAAATCCGTAATTCTTGGAGGCCAAGTAAGGGATCTTTTAGATGATACATCGAGCCTAGACCTTTATGTTGGCCCAAAGGCCTTCCACCCTAGTTTTGATGATGATTAACTCATGTAGTTATATGTACTAATAATCTTGTGATTTTAGTTTCAGATCATTAATCAAGTTATTAGTTGGTGATTAGCTTCAACAAGATGATTTGGAAGCTTTCACATGTTAATTCAAGAGCCCGAGCGTCAAAGATCATATATAGCACTTGCTCGGTGTATCAAGAGTTTTGGATCGAGTCGGCTTGGAGATTGCGCTCTAAAAGAAGACTTCGGTACCATAGTTTAGTTTTGTGTTTAGATCCAAAGTGTAAAGATTAGAATAGTATGATATGCTCAAGTTCACAACACACACGTTTCATGTTTTGAATATTGGTTTTTGGTTTTTCGGTTTTAGATTTAACCGATCTTGGTTTTCATGAATAGATAGATCAAAACAAGTTTACATGATTTAATGTATATTAGATTTGTTCTATATACATGCATGCTTAATTTCCTAGACAAACTTAGTTTTGACTTACTTATTCATGTGCTTTATGTTTTGGCATTTTTGACAAAACATATTTTTGGAATTAATGACAAAAACATGGATATATATTTGTTTCATGTATATAGGATTATATCCATATACATCATGCCTAAATGTTTTTTAATATCATGTTTTTGTATTTGGATGAGTTTTGGACAAAACGTATTTTCTATTCAAATCCAAGTTTTAGAAAATACAGTTTTTGGTTTTTGGTAAAAATGATAAGACACAAAAATAGTTCATATTGATTGATATTTGAGCTAAACTTTTTACCACATGTTTATATATTAATGCAAAATGATAAAACTATTTTTGGTGATTTTTAGAAGTGTTAAAAGAATTTTTAAACATGTTTTTAACCCAGTTTTCTGTTCCAGGCTTCAACCAGTCGACTAGTCTTCTGACCAAGTCGACTTGGCTGAAGTCGGTCGACCGGGTCGGTCGACCGACGTGCACAGATTTGTGCACGTTTGGCAGACACTGGACGGTCGACCGTCCGGGTCGACCGGGTCTGAGAGCAGAGCTCTCTGTTTGTTTGGATCGACCGGGGCGGTCGACCGGCAGCTGGCAACGGGCAAAATTTGACCGTTGGACGGTCGACCGGCCGGTCGACCGGCTGTATATTTCTGGCTTTTTCTGCTGCCAACGGCTATATTTTTCTGGGGTCTATAAATACCCCATTTGTGAGAGTTTTTCTCTAAGAATTTTTGTGCGAATTTTTCCCTACTCTCTGGTGTTTTCACAGCAATCAAAAGAAGTTTTTGGATTCAAATTGAACAATCTATTTGGTGTTTTTGCTATGGTTTGGAAATTCAAAGAAAAGGGTTTTTGGGAAAAAGAGTTTTGATTCATCTTCCATATCTTGGTTTCAGTTTTTCCTAAGGATTTTCTTTGTGATTTTGATTTCCATTCCATTGGTTTTCTCCACACTTGAGCAACATTTACTTTCTTATTCTATAGGATCTTTGTGTGGGAGAAAGAGATTGTTTGTGGTTGTTGTTTAGACCACCAAGTTAAACACCCAATCTTTGTTTGGCTTTGTGCCTTGGGTTGTATCCCTCAAGTGGTGAGGTGATTCTTGTTTGCTTTGTGCTAATCCCTCGGGTTGTGAGGTGATTGTTTTGTTGGATTGGAGCTTGCCTCAAGGAGGAGGTTGTGGTTGTAAAGAGAGGAGTTGGGTACTCCTTGTGAGAGTTCTTTGTGGACTAGCTAGTGGATTAGAAATCCTTCGTGTGTCGAAGGCGGGGATGTAGAGCTGGGTGCTCGAACCTCGTAACATATCTTGTTATTTGCGCTTGATCCATTGACTCTCTCTCTATCTCTCTTTACTTTGTGCCTTGCAAATATTCATATTGTGCATTCATAACTGCTTGGCTTGGTTGTGTGTGCATCATTTGTTGATTGCACTTGAGTGTATTGCATTAAGTTTTTAAATTCCGCATTGAGTTCACTAGATTAACATAATCACCTATTCACCCCCCCTCTAGGTGATCTTTCACTTTATGCACGTCAGACGAATATCCGGTCAAAAATACCCAAAAATGAATATACTAAGAAAGTCCTAGAAGCGACGGGGACTTGCTCGCCAAAACCAGGGACTTATGTCCCTGGTATTGCCGCGGATCTGCGACAATTGCTGCGTTTCCGCGGCAATTGGGTGGAGCCACGCGTCGATGTTCGACGCGTGGCCCCGTCTCGTCTTTTAGAACCCTCCTGAGCCTATAAAATCCCCTGCAGAGGCCTGAAACGAGGCATTTTTTGATTTTAGGCTAGGTTTTTTATCTTTAGGGTAGTATAGTATAGGTGTTCTTCCTTCCTTTTATTTTGTATTTTCTTTTCTTGTTAGATCTTGTAGTAGGGCTGAGAGATTCAGAGAGAGATAGAGAGGGATTGATGTAATAGATGATGACAATCTATGTAAAGGTGCCTCCTTTCTTCTCTAATGTAATCTTCTCCATCTTCTACATGATGCTTAGCTAATTTTTTCTTCTCATGACAATCTAACTACTAATCACTAACCATCTAACCACTTACTTGATAATCCACATGAATCTAATAGCCCCTACAAGGGTTTGCTCTTGCAAGAGCCATTGATGGCTCATGATGATGGATTCTAACATTCTAACATTTTTAACATTTAACCCACTAATTTGCTAACTTGCAATGTCTTCTTTATTTCATGCTCATCTCTAACCGATTTTGATGATTTAACAGTAGCTTGCAACTTGTTATGTGGTATTGATGTGTTGTTTGAATGTAGAAGAACAATCTTATGGGTCATGCTCTGTATCGTCTCTTGAAGCCAAGGACTAGTGATGGCCAAGGATCCATGTGAGGCAACTATCACTAAGAGGTTAGCATGGTTAGTGGATTAATTGGTAGTTAGTAGTCATGAGTTTTATTTTATCTTGTTTTAAAAATCAATTTCAAAACTCTTATTTTATCTTTTTATTGTTGTTTTCACTGCTTTCTTTGTTTGTCTTTATTTTCATTTTCTTTATCACAAGATTCATCTTCTTTTCTATTTTGTTTTTCAAACCACGTCTTTTTTGTTCACATCGTTTTCATCGCCTTCTCCACCTACCACTTCTGGATTTTCTTTTCATTCCTTTTTTTAATTCTTTTAACAAAGAAGACTTGTTAACATACGACGTGAATAAAAACTGTTAATGCTTCTATCGCCTCCCGTCTCTGTGGATTCGACCCGTTGAGCCAATGCTATAACGGAAGTATCGAGGGAACATTAGCACGCATAAGTTTTTCATTGATTTCATAAAATACACGTTTTCGAGTGTTTGTTCCGTCCCGATCACATGACTCGTTACATTGTGAGTTAACGAGTCCCAACCCTTTTGAGCCAAGTCCACATATTTGGGCTCATGGGCTCCTAATTAGTGCTCACTCACAAGAATGGAAGGGTACACCCTACCTTGCCCTACCCTTTGGAGGGGAGGGGCCCCTATCATGCAGATGGTTTGCAATCAATGAGGTCCCCCTAGATGAGTAGAAGCTTGTGGCGTATGCATGGATTGCATGAAAATCTATAGCCATGGGAAGGCAAAAGTCAACAGGCCATGTGCCCTCTATTAGTACTACTCTAAGCCAACAAATTATATATCATGTTGCGTGCTAGATCGTCCTTTTTCATGTTGATGTTTAATCGCCTAGGAAGAATGATGGGGAATAGCAAAAAGCAAAAGAATATTGATGAAAGTTTTTGTTCTTGGCTTAGATAAGTGCATGTGCCTATATTGGAGATTTTTTGTTATTAGTGGCACCCATGGACCGCCAATAATTCATTTGGATGGTTTTAATGATCAATAGTGCTGCTCATTTGGAGCAGCCCCAATAATGGGTCTCATGTGGCAGACCATCCATTAGTCCTTTTCTTTCTTTTATTTTTTTTATTTATTTATTTATTTGGGTGGGTTGGGGGGGGGGGGGGGGGGGGGGAGGGGGGTAATCATATATATATATATATATATATATATATATATATATATATATGAGAAAAATGTATATCAGCCCGCGGGCTGAGAGTATTCTCTCAGCCTTCGGTGACGTGGCTCAATTTGTCACCTCACTGACTTGCGGCCTGCTTTTACGTAGAAGTTAAATTACCAAATACCCCTTATGATAACTTTTCCTTATTGTTTATTATTATTTTCCCCCCTTTTATTTTTTGCCGCTCTTTATATGATATAAATTACTTTTCACCCTATTTCCTGACCTCTTTTGAAAGATCTAGTTTCACCTTTTTCTGAAAATATAAAATCTTTTCAGATCAATTTTTTTCTGCAAAATATTTAATGTCGACGTCTGAGCAGTATATCGGCGATCTTAATATGGAAGATATTGCATCTGGTTCTACTTTCTCTCAGAATATTGAAAATCTTGAAGGGTTGACATCTCTGCATGCCGATCAACAGGTTTTAATTGTTTATATATATTTTAAAAACAATTTCCTAAATATAGATTTATTCACATACTGATTAATGCGACTTAGGTCGCAGTCTTCAATAAGGAGTGTTATAGATTTCATGTCGTATGTGAAATCTTATTTTTATTTACTGCGACTTAGGTCGCAGTCTTTAGTAATAAGTAATATAGATTTCTTCTCATACGGATAACTGCGACCTTGATCGCAACAGCTGATAAGAAGTAAATTGTTTTCATCTCTTATGCGACCTTGGTCGCATTTATATAACTTATATTTTAGAATACAGTGATATCTAATAAATATTTATATTCATTTAATTCGTGTAAATTCTTTTTGTAGGATATGAATGCACATGCAGAAATGTCTGGAAGCTCAGATAAGTTTATAGGGAAACAGTTCCTGTCGCATATGGAAGCATACAATTTCTATAATTGTTTTGCAAGGAATAGAGGTTTTAGCGTGAGAAGAAAAAGTACAGATAAGTCACGGAAGCCTCCTCATGAGATTATTTGCAGAAGATTTTGCTGCAACAAGGAAGGGCTGAAGAAGTTGTGTGACAAAAGACAAGAGGGGCTTACAGTGCATCGTCGAGTTAACACTAGAGTAGCTTGTCCTGCTGAGATGCATATCCGTCTTCGTTTTTTTTTGGACAAAAGACATTGGGTTATCACAAAATTTATTGATACTCATTCACATGAATTGTCAAGCCCGGATAAGGTACATCACCATTACTCTCACCAGAATCATCGTTCAAAAATTAGCAGAAGCATTATGACTAATCTGGTTGATGTTGGAATGCGGCCTTCAAATATTTCCCGCGTTGTTAATGCAATGAGCCAGGGAGAAGGCTGTGAAGAAGTGCGCCCTCAACAAGTTATTGATTTCACTCGTCAACGTAGAAATAACTGCGGTCATGAGTTTATTGCTATTATCAAATATTTTCAAGAGAAAGCCGAGACCGATCCAGAATTCTTCTTTTCAAGTGAAGTTGATAACGCGGGCACACTTAGAAGCATTTTTTGGGCTGATGGAAGAGCTATTTCCTCGTATCTGAGCTTCTGTGATGTGATCGTTTTTGACACCACATACAGGACTAATCACTTGAGCTTGCCATTTGCTCCATTCACTGGAGTAAATCATCACCGGCAGTCAATTTTGTTCGGCTGTGCAGTGCTTGCTGATGAGCAGAGGGATATTTTTGTTTGGTTATTCCAAAAATGGCTCAAGTGCATGCATGGAGTTGAACCGAAGCTGATTATTACTGATCAGGATGCGCAGATTGGTGAGGCCATCAAGATTGTTTTCCCTACGTCTCGGCACCGTTACTGTTTCTGGCATGTACGGAAACATATTGCCGAGCAACAAATCCCAATGGCTAACAAGTATGGAGAAGATATGGTCTCCGATTTCCATGCTTGGTACACCTCCCGCGATATAAGCACTTGTGAGGAACGATGGCGTCTGATGAGTGAAAAATATCAGTTAGAAGAAGAAGATGGCAGTTGGTTGATGAAGATGTACATGCTTCGTGGACATTGGGTTAATGCATATCTCAAGGATGTTTTCTGTGCTGGAATGACAACCAGTCAGAGGTCCGAGAGTATTAATTTCTTCTTTGATGGTTTTGTTAACTCAAACACTAAACTAGTGGAATTTGTTCACCAATATGATAAAGCCGTTGCTTCCCGTCGTGCATCTGAATCTCTTTAAGATTTTAGGGGTTTGAATTCTGTGCCCAATTGTACATCCAATCCATATGAGATACAGGTTTCGAAGTTGTATACACCGAAGATTTTTCAGTTGTTCCAAAAGGAATGGACAGTTGTAATGACACTGTTTTCAGAAGAGGTGGAACAGGACAAACCTGGATCAACATATTTGGTTGGTAATTTTCAGAATCAAAATACAGTTGGGAAAAGGTCAGTTATGATAAGCGAGAGGAACTTCATGTTTCTTGCAGTTGCTCGTTATTTGAAACAGAGGGTATCCTATGTAGACATATTCTGTGTATTTTGTGGCGCAATCACGTTACACATATACCGGAATCATATATACTTCAGAGATGGAGGTTGGATGCTCGTTACAAAAACGTTGCAATTGAAAATGGCATGAGGCCTTTTCCCAGTCAAGGAACTCCACGGACGGCTAGATTGTGGACAGTTCGTTCAAAATTTAATGCAATTCTGGACATGGTCGCTGATTCTGATGAAAATATTTCAAAGTTGGAGGGAGTTTTGAAAAGTTTTGCCCAAGATACCACTAGAGAATACAGAGCAATGTCAGGAAATGATCATTCATCGCATCGTAAGACTGCCGTTGGTTCCAGTGGATCCGTTGTCATATTGCGAGATGGTGAAGAATTGAATATACGTGATCCAATTGGCCCTGTACCAACCAAGGGGAGACCTAGAGCTGCATCCAGGCTTAAGTCTGGTTTTAAAGATTCTATAATATCAGAAGGAAGTGAAGCATCGAAGATGTGGTAACTGCCAAGAGCTGGGCTATTACAGGACTGGTTGTCCGTTAATGGTATATTACATTAAACCTGTTAATCATTTTTTTTATAACGATTAATGTTTATAATTCTTACTATTTTTTTTTTATTGGCAGAAGAAGTAGGTTTGGGTTGCCTCCATCTCGAAGGAACAAAGACTTCAATTTTTTATGAAGTGCGACCAGGGTCGCACAGTGTAGAGAGATTTAGTCGCATTCTGACACTGACATGTAATTATAATCAGATTTATTATCATTCTTTGATTTCTACTGTATTATTTTTTGTATGTACTTGTACTTTAAAGTTTTAATGCTACAAAATTCTACTTTATAGTTTAATTTTTTGTACATAATGTAGTCAGAGACTTTGGTCGCAGTGTACATGGTTAATTGCGACCAAGGTCGCAGTGTTCTTATTGATAAAGATGGCCAGCAATTGCAATCTAAGGTCGCACTACATGTACTGCGACTTAGGTCGCACTACATGTACTGCGACTTAGGTCGCAGTACTTTAGGTAGGTGTTTCCTTTATATTAACACGCATAGCGACCAAGGTCGCAGTGTTGTTGTTGATTAAACATTGCCGCCATCAACTGCGAACAAGGTCGCATTGTATTTTATTTAGACTGCGGCTATCAACTGTCGCAACCTTCTTTTTAGAATTTTGAGATGGTGAAGACTTAAGTCGCAGTATGTTAGGTATGTGTTTTCTTAATATTAACACGCATAGCAACCAAGGTCGCATTGTTATTGTTGATTAAAATATTGCCGCATCAACTGCGATCAAAGTCGCATTGTGTTTTACTAAGGCTGCGGCTATCAACTGCGACCATAGTCGCAACCTTCTTTTTAGAATTTTGAGATGGTGAAGACTTAAGTCGCTGTACGTTAGGTAGGTGTTTCCTTAATATTAACACGCATAGCGACGAAGGTCGCAGTGTTGTTGTTGATTAACACAATTACTGAAGGCATATTTGTTTCTAACATCAGTACGCAATAGTAAAAGCCAAGTTGTAACAAATGAAGACTGTAAATAATCAATGGAACTTATAATATATAAATGTATAGAACTGTGTATAAATTAAATCAATACAACAAAAAAAATTATGCAATGAATTGCACTTGAAATATTTTTACATTTATAAAAAAAAAATTGTGGTATATCAATAATTTGCACGGAGATCAGTCTTCATATGTCGTATGTCATATAATGTATGTTTCTTCATCCAACTCTTCTCTACATCTGCAAGTATCATGTATGCAAGCTCACTTCTTAGTTTCTGTACACCAGCAACCGTAACAGCATTAGCAGCTGATAGATGATAGCCAGTCGCTATGCTTTCCATGTACTTGCATACATATATAGCGCAATCAACACTGAAATTTCCGTAGAGCAATCATTAAATGAAATTAGTTTTTGTACTAAAAAAAGTAGAAAATATGAAATGAAATTACATGTCAAAAATTTATATACCTGTTTGCTTGTTGGGGGCATTTTGCGTATTTTATTTTAATTTTTCTCATTAATTTTTTGGAATGAATCTCAAAAATCTCTAATAATCTATCTTTCTGCAATGTCAATAGGAACAAAAATTAGTATTAATCAAATTAATTGCAAGTTTCCAGTAATCAAAATATTAAAATTTAACTCACCATTATTCTTGCATCTCTTTGGTAAAGCTTTGTTATACTACTTTTTTGTCAGCTGGGACCAAAGAGTTGTAAAAATCCACTCTTCTGTGGAGCAATCGAATACCAGCAAGGTCCAGTGAAATCCCGATTCGTCGGCACTATGTTTGTGATTGATCGGGAAGAACATGTACTGCACGTCAGCTGTCCAGTTTTTTAACAGCTTCTGCTTGATGAAATGACCTTCCAGATCTTCAATTTTATTTACAACACCGTGCTGCAGACAAGAAAAAAAAATTTAAATCAAATACAATTCTTGAGTCATAGTCGCAACCTTCTTTTTAGAATTTTGAGATGGTGAAGACTTAAGTCGCTGTACGTTAGGTAGGTGTTTCCTTAATATTAACACAAATAGCGACGAAGGTCGCAGTGTTGTTGTTGATTAACACAATTACTGAAGGCATGTTTGTTTCTAACATCAGTACGCAATAGTAAAAGCCAAGTTGTAACAAATGAAGACTGTAAATAATCAATGGAACTTATAATATATAAATGTATAGAACTGTGTATAAATTAAATCAATACAACAAAAAAAATATGCAATGAATTGCACTTGAAATATTTTTTACATTTATAAAAAAAATTGTGGTATATCAATAATTTGCACGGAGATCAGTCTTCATATGTCGTATGTCGTATAATGTCTGTTTCTTCATCCCAACTCTTCTCTACATCTGCAAGTATCATGTATGCAAGCTCACTTCTTAGTTTCTGTACACCAGCAACCGTAACAGCATCAGTAGCTGATAGATGATAGCCAGTCGCTATGCTTTCCATGTACTTGCATACATATATAGCGCAATCAACACTGAAATTTCCGTAGAGCAATCATTAAATGAAATTAGTTTTTGTACTAAAAAAAGTAGAAAATATGAAATGAAATTACATGTCAAAAATCTATATACCTGTTTGCTTGTTGGGGGCATTTTGCGTATTTTATTTTAATTTTTCTCATTAATTTTTTTGGAATGAATCTCAAAAATCTCTAATAATCTATCTTTCTGCAATGTCAATAGGAACAAAAATTAGTATTAATCAAATTAATTGCAAGTTTCCAGTAATCAAAATATTAAAATTTAACTCACCATTATTCTTGCATCTCTTTGGTAAAGCTTTGTTATACTATTTTTTTTGTCAGCTGGGACCAAAGAGTTGTAAAAAATTCACTCTTCTGTAGAGCAATCGAATACCAGCAAGGTCCAGTGAAATCCCGATTCGTCGGCACTATGTTTGTGATTGATCGGGAAGAACATGTACTGCACGTCAGCTGTCCAGTTTTTTAACAGCTTCTGCTTGATGAAATGACCTTCCAGATCTTCAATTTTATTTACAACACCGTGCCGCGGACAAGAAAAAAAATTTAAATCAAATACAAAATGAATTAAAAATATAACAAAAAATTAATTAAAATTAGGAGTCATTAAGTCAAGAAAAGACACTGCGATCAAGGTCGCAGCGTTTCTTACTATCATATTTTAAAACTGCGACCTTAGTCGAAGTACATGCCTACAGAGTGATAGAGAACATGACTTAGTCGCAATATATTTTAATTACCTTAGTCGCAGCTGCGACCTTGGTCGCAGGTCGCAGCTGTCGCAGTACCTGAGTTAGTAGCAATACATTTAATTATAAATTGCGACCTTAGTCGCAGTACATGTGTTAGTAGCAGTACATTTTAATTATACACTGCGACCTTAGTCCCAGTACATGTGTTAGTAGCAGTACATTTTAATTATTCACTGCGACCTTAGTCGCAGTACATGATTTATGCCTACACAGAGATAGAGAATATTAGTAATCTGTTCCAGAGTTGATATTACATTAAACCGTAAAGGAGAAAGTAGATTTTTACCCAAGCTTCGCTTCGGAAGAATATGCTTTTTAATCCTTATCTTTTCTCAAGATGCTGCATGTAGAAATGAATTACATTTGCATCTAAGTCTCTACTGAATATCAGGTCCTCAATGTCATTCCTTGAAATGATGATTGCATTATTGGTATCCTGATACGCAGTAGAACTGCAAGATATTCAAAACAAAGTTAGTAATTTAATTGTTCTTATATAAAGGTATAACAGAATTTTTTTGATATGAATTAACTTACTCAGAGTAGGACTTGTCGAAGAAATGTTTTATAAGAGCTTGTTGATGGGGCTGCAGAATTCTGTATGATGTGGTTTCGGTCAATTCTCTTGATTTTAGCTCAGTGGAGGAAATCTCTTTGTCACCGAAACTAGCGGTAGAACTCGTAGCCGCAGGCTGTGGAAGAGGATTTTCATTTTTTCTTCTTCTGTTTTGGATAAACAAAGTCGGAGTCATCGCGATCTCTTTCAGCGCGCTTGCGTTCTTTGACTCCCCTTTCTATTGTTCCTTTAGAGGTTTCCAAAATAGCTTCTTTAGAGGATTGCTTCTGAGGCGGAGTATGTTCTTGAATTTCTTCTTCAGAAGCTCTATCTCTTTGGATTTCTTGAGTCATTTGAGTTATATTCAGAGAAAAACTTGGAATATCTTCTCCAGTAATATTTAAAACAGACTCAGAACCCATTATTTTATATTCAGAGAAAAACTTGGAATATCTTCTCCAGTAATATTTAAAACAGACTCAGAACCCATTATTTTATCCTCTCCAGTTTTTTCTTCTTCTCCTCTTCAGCCTGCTTCTCCATCTACTCCTTCATTCTTTTGTTCTCCATCTGCGCCTTCCTCCTCTTCTTCTCATTCTCTTCCTCTTCCCTCCTCCTCCTCTCCTGCCCCTCGTCTTCCCTCCTCCTCTTCTCCTTCTCCTGCTCCTCCTTTCCCTCCTCTTCTTCTCCTTCTCCTCTTCTTCCCTCATTCTCCTTTCATTCTCCTCCTCTTCCCTTCTTCTATTCTCCTTCTCCTTCTCCTCCACTTCTCTCCTCCTGTTCTCCTTTTCCTTCTCTTCTTCCCTCATCTTCTCCTTCTCTTTCTCTTCCTCTTCCCTCTTCCTCCTTTCATTCTCCTCCTCTTCCCTTCTTCTATTCTCCTTCTCCTTCTCCTCCACTTCTCTCCTCCTGTTCTCCTTTTCCTTCTCTTCTTTTCTCTTCTTCTCCTTCTTCGCAGCAGCGACTGCTCTCAGCAGCTCTTCTTCTTCCTCTTCTTTAACCTTTAATTCCTCTGCTTGCTGCCTTTTGTTTTTTCTTCTCTTTTTTTCTCTCCTTTTAAATTTAATTCAGCCTTGAGTCTTTTCTCAGTCTCCATATTTTCAATCTTTTTTTCAAGCTGAGAAACATAATCTCTCAAGTGCTGATTTTCAGACCTCAATCGTTTTATTTCTTCTGCTTGAACATCCGGTGGAGGTGGCAAATAACCTTCAAAAATTGGTTCTTGCTCACTCGTTTCAGCCGGTTCTGGCTCCTTTTCCGCCGGGATGTCAGCCTCATTACATGTATGGCCTCCTTCATCTCCTTCACTTTCACCTTCTTCTTCTTCTTTTCTTCACTTCATCTTCTGCTACTTCTTCTTCCTCATCCTCTTCCCCTTCAACAGGAAGGCCAACCATATTTTTTTCATCATTAGGGATGTTGGCCATTCGACTCAAAATCTGAAATAAAAAGAAGAAGGTAAGCTAAAATTAAAACATGAAATAATGATACTGCGATCATGGTCGCAGTTTATTTATGAAATATTTTGGATAAGAATGCGACCATGGTCGCAGTATGTTTGTCGTGCCAAAATTTATCTGCCAAGACATGCAGCTCAACACTGCGACCATGGTCGCAATTCTGTTGAAAAGGGTATTTTCAAGAGAATGCGACCATGGTCGCACATTATTTGTCTGGCAGAAAACGAACTGTGAAAGGTGGCTCAATACTGCGACTATGGTCGCATTTTTTTGTACTACACATAAAAAAAGTTTAACTTACAGTATTGCTGTCAATCTTTTTTAGATCAACTTCAAGTAGAGATCTGCTAATATTTTGGAGGTCCCATCTTACTGCGCGTGGGGTTTTTTCCTCCAAACCAGACCTCTGCTCAAAAATAGGTGCCCTCTCACACAGCCAATACTGCAAAAATGAAAAATTAAATTAGTTTCCACAAATTTTCTCAATTTATGGGTAAATTTCATACAATATTGGCCAAATTTGAGATTTGTACTTACAATAATTTGCACTGAGCATCCTTGTAGCTCGTACGTGCTTTGCCTGAAGATGTCCATTGAGTCAATCAGGAATTGCCAAACAGCTTTTGCCCAGCATATTGTCCTCATCAGTTGCATATTGGCAATCTGTTCCACAATATACCACGGCACCGTGCATTTACTGCCAGAGAAGAAAAGAGTGGCCGACATGTATAGGATGACTAATGTGGTAAAGTCTTGAGCTGCAAGTCTATTTATGTCTCTTATAATTTCATTTATAGACAATTGCTGCTCTGATTGTTCATCCGGTGTCACATCTAATATATCCCTCTCCTTCTCTTGACAAGAAGATCATCCAAAGCATCTTCAATAGATACTTTTGTGATCTTCTTTATATTGGGGAAAAATGTTTTATAACCCCTCTATCTTTCATCGTACATGTCTTATTCATCACAAAATCTGCCCCATTGACAGGTAGACCAAAAGTTAGGGCAACATCCTCCACTGTTAACTCAATCTCTTTGCCCCCAATTGTAAAGGTCTTTTTATTCCTGTCATACTGGTCTAAAATACGCAGTACGGTAATATTTGATTTTAGAGCCTTTTCAGCCCCAAATTCTTCATTGTAGAACGCCATGAAGATTGGGCCAAATGGGGTATTCTTCATCGCCTCTACGAAATCAGCCTGTATGTACTTCTTAAATTTCTTCATTAACTGGCACATTGGTTTTATGCTTGATCTCAGAGGACGAACCTGTATCTGTTTTTTACCTACGTAGGAAGAAAAATTAAACACTTTAGACCAATGATTATTTAAAAATTATAAGGGAATAAAAAGCATATTTGTTTTTTAATAAACTGCGACCTCGGTCGAAGTCATGCATTGCAAAAAAAAAAAAACAACTAGAACCAGGACTACACTGCAATCTAGGGTCGCACTACATGTACTGCGACCAAGGTCGCACTGCGACCAAGATCGCATAAGACTACAGTGCAATCAGAACAACTGCGACCCGGGTCAACACTGCGACCAAGGTCGCATAAGACTACAGTTCAAACAGAAACAACTGCGACACAAGTTTGATAAAAACATATTATTTAAAATAAACTGCGACCTTGGTGAAGACTTGACTACAACTCTTATTTAAACAACTGCGACCCCATGTCGTCAGTATGTAAGAAAAAAAAGTAAGTTTCATATACTGCGACCTAAGTCGCATTCGTCTACAAGGAAAGGTAAAAAAAAAAATTCCAAAGTCGCACTGATCTGAACTGCGACACAGTAAAAATAGAAGTAAATAATAAAAACTTTCAAAAATAGGACCTTTATCGTCTAAAGTTTGAAAATCTCTTTCTTAATTGCGACCATGGTTCCAATATTTAAAAAAAAATTAAAAAAACATGCGACTTCATAAATAATTCTTGAAAAAAATTTAAAACTATTAAAATACACAAACCCTAAAATTTTTTGAAAATATCATTTTTGTAGTACCTTTTTCGACGGATGATTTCTTAGGCGCCATCAGTTGCAAATATGTTTTTAAAAAACGGATCAAATTTTTGAAGGAAAAGAACTAATTGGATCAGAACCGCCGTTGAAGTTTTAGAGCTGTAAATTTTTTTGGAAGACAATTTTTTTTACAATAAGGTAAAAGGTTTGAGGGAGGGTATTTTCGGAAAATACAATGTTGAGGTGACTTGCATTTAATTGGGCGGGATTTTACAGGATTTTGTCCGCCAAATTTTTTTACAGATGTGGGCGGTGATGTTGCCACGCCCGCAGGCTGAGAAAACTCTCTCAGCCTGCAGGCTGAGGTACAGTAAGCCCTATATATATTATATATTATATATATATATATATATATTATATATATATATATATATATATTAATATATATATTATATATATATATATATATATATATATATAGAGAGAGAGAGAGAGAGAGAGAGAGAGAGAGAGAGAGAGAGAGAGAGAGATGATAACACTTCAACAGAAATGGGCTTTTGATTGAGGCTTTACCTGCACAGAAAAGTAGAAGTTTAGAAATGTAAAATAAAATGTGCTAGGTTGTCAATGCTACCGCTATAACAAGTAGCTATGCTGGTGGTGATCCACAAGGAGGGAGTGAGGTGAAAACTTTTAGTAAGTCTTACTTTCTAAGTTACAAGTTCAGGTTAAATAGTTCTTCTTTGTTTCTTAAAAAAAAGAAAGAATTAGTAATAAAAGAGGAGGAGAAGAAGGAGTGTTGGTGTTTTCAAAAGAAAAGAAAAAGTAAGTTAAAAGAAAGAAGAATGAAGAGAGAATAAAGAGTTAGTTTTGAAGATGTGTTTCTAATCTAAGAAATAAAGAAAGAAAGAACTAAAGATTACTTACTTACTTTTTCGACGCTTGCTTATCTTGAATCCGTTGCAACGATTTATCTTGGCTTGAAGGCGATCAAAGTATAAAATATAGGATCTTCCTCATTCTCAATCTAAACTATCAAATAAAAGTATAAACAGAAAATAATACAAAATTGTTATCCATCACCATAAGTTAACAATGACACTTGCAAGAGCAAGGCATATTCGAGACTATAGAATTCACTTGAATTTACCAGCACCTCAGAGGAACGTAGAACAAATACAAAGAAAAGAATAACATAAAATGCAACCTTCGATTAAATTGAAAAACTATGAAAGGAAGGAGAAAGAATAACAATGGTGCCACTCTCAATACAACTCTCTCTCTCTCTCTCTCTCTCTCTAACATGAATCTCTTCTCTAACCTAAGTTACATAAAAAATGAGAAATTATATAAGGACAAAAAACCTAAGTTAAAACTAGAAACAATAACTAGCTTAAACTCTCTGCTGGAGTGGTGCCCCTCTGCCTTTGAAAATGCTTGTATCTATAGGAGAATATGGATAAGGGTGAGCGTCCGAAGATAGGGAAGTAAACGTTCTCCCAGATTCCCTTAGATTGCCACGGATCTGCGACCTTGATCTGTCCGTTAGGCCAAATTCAAGGGTGTGGGGTCTTCATTCATCTTGATATCTCCTTTTATCTTCTTAGTTTCTCGTTTGACCTGTAGATTTTGTGATGCCCTCATTGATTCTCAACTAACCCAATGGATCTTCAATAATCTATTTTAAACTAATTTTTAACTGGGATTATCTTCTCTGACATACTTTGTCTTCAAATAGGTTGCTTCTAAACTTCTGAATTTGAGTAGATCTTCATTGATTTACTTGAGCTTTTAAATTTTTTGATTTAATTGGATAAACTGGTCCATTTCTCCTTTTTCTTCATTAATTACTCTTTACAGTATTAGACATTAAAATGAATTAAATAGTAGAGTTTTATTATATAATAAATATAAGAATGTGACAATAAATATGCAACACAGTAATCAATTATACTCCCACATTTATCTTTTGCTCGTTCTCGAGCAAAACAAATAAAAAGTAAAACAGAACTAACCTAATCTAACTCACTTTCGTAGGAATTACGGTTGCACTTAGCACGTACAACAAGCCGTTAAACCTCTAGGTTACCTCTAGAGGACGAGTTTTGTCTCGTGAGGGTTTTCAGTGAATTACACTCACAAAATCCATAAAGAAAGAGAAACAAAGTGTTAGTATTTTGAAAACGCATTTTGATAAAGGGAAAAAATAATTGAAGTATTCTTTGTAAAAATTCAAGTAACCTAAAAGTTATAGGAACCAAATTTTTAATTCTTAAACTTAGTCTCTATTCAAAAACTTGTTATCAATCAAGATAAGAAGTCAAAAATGTATTTCTAATCTAGTCTATTATTTTACTCTAAGTCATATGCATCTTCATGGCCATAAACTAAGGATTTTTATTTATAGTATGGATCGCTTTTACGTGTGAATACTTATGCTTTTGAGGCACAAATACCCTTCTTAATCAAAGAATTTTTAATACATATGTATTTTTTCTTCTTTTTTCTTTTTTTATAAGGCATAAGAATCTTTATTTTTAAACCTTAAGTGTGTAAGTATATAAGTATGCATATTTCATCAAGGTAAAATCAAGACTAAATTATTTTTTTAATTCTTCCTACCCCTAGAAATCAAACAAATAATCTCATTTTGATCAAGTATAAGAAATCCTAATAATGATTCTCCTACTCCTTAAAATTAACTTAATTTTTATAAAAAAAATAAGTCAAAATACTATTTCTCCTTTCAAAAAGTTTTTAAAAGTAAAGAAAATATTTTTTATATATAAAAGAAAATCTATGTTATGTTAGAACCCTCCTCCACACTTATCTCATGTATTGTTCTCAATGTATGAATGAATGCATATATGCTTGAAAAAGAAGAAAGAGAAGGAAAATATTACCACAAGGTTGTGGTTCCGGTGGTGGTCGGATTGAGCCAAGCGTTGCTGCCCAATTTAGATAATGCGGTGGTTCACGGAACCCACCTTTTATGACCTCTTTTCTATTTACATATTTACAATTCCCAACATGAATAGGATCATGCAGGATCCTAACGTTAAATTTATCCCGGATATATGACCAATTTTAGAATATCATCACAGAGTCATTATGGTCTATACCTAGATCCAATAAAGGAATGTGATTTTCTGGAATGTATGATTTGGGCTCTGGAATGAAAGGAATGGGAACTAACACTCACTCGGGTATATGACTCAAATCAAATTTTGTTTCAAGAGTCAGTTTCGGTTCAAGAGTTGACCCCAAATCAAAAAATTTAGATTCACATTCTTTTTCCAACAATGGAATGTGACTATCCAAAATAGGTAGTTAATGTTCTAAATCTATAGATACGAGAATCAGTGTTGGCTCAGGAATTGGGTCTAAATAGGGTAAGGATACTGGAGTCAACAGTGATTCAAAATTTGGAACTGAATCACAAAATTGAAGATCGAGTTCACATTCATGTTCAAGTTCAATTTCATTGAAATGAAAACTTGCCAATTTGTCAATGGTTTGGTACTGGTCAAGTTCAAGATAGTATAATGAAATTGAGTCTTGATTGAAGTTTTCAAGACACTATGATTCTTGATTCCTATATCTGGATCATAAACCTCACTAACAACTAACAGTAGAACCCACTGCTGAACCAAATCAACTCCATAATCCACTGACAATATGACTAGGGAAATCTGTAATAGTTAAAGATTGGGGTAAGGAGAATTTTCTCACTCCTACATATGTTTTCCAATTGACTAATTCTTTCTTCTAGCCTATCAATGGAGTGGGTAAAAGAATTTTGGCTTTGAATTATGTATTCCGTACTATTTTCAAAGTCATATGGTTCTTCTTATTGTGGTGGAACTTGAAAAATGGAGTAAGGGTCTTGAATTTGAGAATTTTGTGGGAACTTGAGTCTGTTGAGTTTCGAGATTGCAAGTATTCAAGTTTGACTTTTTTCACTCCTTTTAGAGCCAAATTCTTCCTTTATAGATTGAAAAAAAACGTATATGAAGATGATTGTAGGAAAGGTAGTTGATAATATGACTCGGGGGAGTTGTATCCCCACTGACTCGGTAAAGAGTGGTGATAATCATTCCAATCTTGTTCATAATATTGAAATTGAGACATATACTGATTCGGATAAGACCAATCTGACATACTTGGTTAGTTAAAGTTATAAAATACTGGGTTGGTGTTATCCGAAAAAGAGGTCAGGGTGTAATATGGATTACTATTAAAATTAAAAAAATTGTTATTATAATCTATTTCACACAAACTAACAAAACAAATAAAGAAAAACAAACAAATAAACATACAAAAGAAAGAAAAATGTAGCTTATGTTAGGGTATACCTTATACCAAGATGACTCCTAACTGGTTAGATTGTCCACTGGAGGAATATTGCAGCAATCTGATCACAAGTTAATCGGCCAGATAGGGGCAAGATTGTAAGTTCACCTAGAGGGGGGGTGAATAGGTGATGGCTAATCTAATGGTCACTTAATGCCAAATAATGCGGAAGCTAAAAGCAATTATGACCAAATAAAACTTTTACACTAAACACCACGTATAACACAAGAGTGTTGCCGAATTTCCCGTGAAGGGCTCTGGGCAAACTCCCCTAGATTCTCCTTGATAAGGGTTGAGGTGCCGCGTTGGCTCTCTTGGTTGAATACAAGTGTTAGCAAACAATCCCAAGCAAGTATAACAGTTAAGCACACGATATATCAAGCATGTAAAGATAAGACAAGTAATAGCATGCAAGATATAAACAAGAGACAAAGAGAGAGAGAGTGAGCAATCGCAAACACAAGAGATTTGTTTCAAGGTTCGAGCACACTTGCTCTACATCCCCGTCTTCGACACACGAAGGATTTTCACTATGCACGATCCCAATGGATCTCTCCTCGGTGCCGCAACACCTACAAACCCTCGGACTCTCTAGTCCCGTACACACGCAAGCCCCACAAGCTTTCTGAGGCCGCACCTCAAACCAAGAGTTCACAATCGAACTCTAAACCACCGCATGCACACTTGCCCGCCTCCTCAAAGTACAAAGAAAAGATCTTTGGTGATCACAACACTTTGATCACCTAAAAAAAACTCTCACAACACAATCCTATGGATAGATAAAGTAATGGATAGCTCAAGTGATTGTGAGAAAAGCAAGGATTGAATCTATAGTGAAAAACTCAAGAAATCACTTTAAACGCTCTTGATAAAATCTTCCCTTTAGATAGGAAATATTTGCTCTCAAATTTGTGAAGAAAACCTCTGAAAAGGATTGGAAAAACTGGTTCAAAAATACTCTCCAAATCTTGGTGAAAACAATGGCCAAACCCCCAAATTTATAGGCTCAGAAAAACTAGCCGTTGGAGGTCTGTCAGGCCTAACGGTCGACCGTCCGGTCGACCGCCAACGGTCAAAAATCAGACCGTTGAGCCTCTGGTCGACCGCCCGGTCGACCGAAAAGAATAGAGAGCACTGCTCTCAGTTCCGGTCGACTGTATCGGTCGGCCGGCCATCTGCCAGGTCAAGGCGTGCACGTCGTGCACGTCGGTCGACCGAGCCGGTCGACCGACTTCAGCCCTAGTCGACTTGGTAGGTCGACTAGTCGACTTGGCTGAAGCCTGGAACAGAAAATCTTGGATTAAAACTTGGTCTTTTTGATTGAAATAAAATCCCATAAATACTTAAAAAATCTACAAAAATAGTTTTACCATTATACTTTGATAAACAAACATGCTTGCACAAAATCAAGGCATGTTATAAAAGATTGGACTATTTTTGTAAGTTGAAAATATTGGCTCAATTGAAAACTTGTATTTTTCTAAAACTTGTTTTCCAAACTTCTTCATGATACAAAAACAAGATATTTTGAATTCATTAAAGCATAGTGTGTATGGATATGATCCACTACACAATTAAGATGAAATATCTATGTTTTTGGCATTAAGCTCTAAATATGATTTATATAGTCTTTAACCAAAAAGTATTTTTCCAAAATGAAAGTTTTTTCTAAATCTGAAAATTCTTTTATGAAAAGACAACTAAATCAAGAGTGTGTGTGTGATATATACTTGAGCAATCCACCAACTATTCTATCCTTTAAAATTTTATCTAAAAATAAAATCTTATACTTAGACACAAGTCTTGATCTTGAAGTCTTCCCTTGAAGTCTTCTCATCTTCTTGACTTGGTCCAAACACGATCCAACGAGCTCAACTTTTGATGTGGTCTTGATGCATAGGCTCGTGAATTAACCGGTGCTAGCTCCAAAACTTGACTTTAAATCCTTTGTTGAAGCTCCACACCTACTAAGATCTTGATCATAAATCTGACACTAATTAAACACAAGATCATTAGTAAACATAACTACATGAGTTGATCATCATCAAAACTAGAGTGATGGGCCTTTGGGCCAACAATCTCCCCCTTTTTGATGATGACAAAACTCATGAAGTTATATATGCATGGATTAAAGTAAAGCTTCAAAGAAGCTCCCCCTTAACTTATGCTTCTCAAATAAACAAAATAAATATGCAGTGAGGAACATAAACATGTATGCAAATGTGGGAGTAAACATGCTAATCAAGCATAAAACGAAATCACAAAATCTTTTTCTCCTATTTGCAAAACAAAACATATATGCATAAACATAAATTCTTTTACCAAAAACATGCATATATCTCAAATACTTCTCTCCCTTTTTGTCAATCATCAACAAAGGGGTTAAAGTAAAAACAAAATCATCAAAATTTTCTCCCCTTTTTGTCCGAAACAAAGAATCAAAGAAGGGGTAAATCAATCAAGAAAGGTTATATGCGATATACATTCATGAAGAGGAAGACATTAAGTTAGCTTCCCTACATATATGCATTACATGAAGAAGGGATGACAAGCCCCAATTCACATAACACATATTATGTAATGCATAAGAGGAGATGTGAAGCTCCCCTTACACACGTGTACCACATAAAGAAGAGTTGTCAAGCTCCTCAATATACAATACACTCAACATGAATCTATATGTAGAAGAGATGTTAAGCTCTCCTTGCATATAGGCAATACAAATCAAAAATTTTGAATTTTCTTATAAAACAAAATTTTAAATTTTGTCAATAAAACAAAATTTGAATTTTTATATCAATTTTGAAAATGATCAATTGTAAAATAGTGATCAATAGTAAAGTAATGATCAACCATATTGATACCAATTTAAAAACAAATGCATAAGCTTGAAAAATAAGATTTGAATTAAGCTTAGCATAAACCAACTTTGTGCTTTAAAAATGTAAATCAATTTTAGCTCAAGCATAAAACAAATCATATATATGTATGAAAAATGAGTATACCAATTGAAATTGATACATACATATATAAGAAAACAAAATATGAGTATATACAAAAATAGAATCACATTGATACCAATTGAAACGATTCAATGATACCAATTGAAGCAATAATAGGATCATGTGTATATCTCATAAACTACTAATTTGAAGAATAAATAACTAGTATAAATTGATTTTTGAAAAACTAGTTAAAGATCATTCAAATACATCAAATCATATGTTTTTCATAAAACATAACTAAGTACATAAATATTTAATCACTCATGGACTATAAAGCTCAAAATGATCATGAAACTAAGTCATGAAATAATAAATGAAGATGTGAGTGTTAAAAGATCATGTAAATAGCATTTTTATGAAAATAGTCATTTAAGCTCAAAAAGATCATAAGACACATTTTAATAATAAAAAATCATTTTTCATTAAAACACACTAATCTTCATGGTATATGTATGATTTATCCAAAACTAACAATACACATACATATCCCACACATAAAAGAGTCTATTAAATGTGTTTGCATGAAGGCAAGAGACTCAAGGGTAAACATGTATATTTGTTAGGTTTGAATTAAAAATACATATACATGAAGGAAAACATAAAAATTGGCAAAGCATGTTTTAAATGAGAATCATCAAAACTAGTCTATACATGTGCATATAGTGGGTACAAATGAGCATGAAGTGCGAATATATATGAATCAAATGTAACTCACTATTTGTACATGAATAATACAAGTTTTGATAAAAACTACATCTAAGCATGTTTTAACCACAAGAAGCACATAAGAACACAAAACATGAACATGCTATGAATAGATATAAGTAAAAAGCATGTACATAAAAAATAGGAGTTTAGAGATTGTCACCAACTCCAAAGCTCCAAGCTTGGTGGTCTTTCCCACCAAAACCTCCTTGATAGCGGTGCTCCAAATATGTGTCCTTTTAGTTCAAGTGCACCCACCATCAAGGCACCAAATCTCTCACGTTTTGTGAGAGCCCTCACCTACATCAAATACACAAGGTGAGAATTTTGGTACCCATATTTTCTTGGGTCCTTTGGGGTTAGTCTTGTAAGGAACCCAAAAATTTTTATTATTAGCAAAATTAAAATGATGCAACTTGTCATAACAAAATTTTGCTAAATGGCCTTTGCGGCCACAATGTGTACACTTGTACACCTTAGGATGCTTATGTGTGTGAGTGTGATCATGACGTGCAACATAAGCATATGCATGATGATGTTGTGCATGAATGTGTGGAGTTTGTTTCTTTGAAAACAAATACTCTAATCTAGTATGGTTAAATGCACAAGAACTCAAGGTTGAGCTCAAACAATCCATTTTATTTTCAAGTCTTTAATCTCATTAGTGGTGGCATGTAAGACATGATGAGATAAAGAATCATTTTTCTTATTCTTTTTAGAAACAAATTCTTTTTCTTTTTCAACAAATTTTCTTTTCAAGGAGTTATTTTCTTGCAAAACAATTTCTTTTTGTTTTTTCACCAAAACAATTTTACTTTTCAAAATAGAGTTTCCTTCACAAGGATCATTCAATTTTGAAAGCAAGGAAACATTCTCATTTTTCAAATCTTCTTTTTCCTTTTCTAAGCATGCAATCTTAGATTTAAATGAATCTTGTTCTATATGCATGCAATCAAATTTCTTTTTCAAATTTTTATTATCTTTTCTAAGCATGTCATATTTCTCAAGCAATAGTTGACAAATGAAGTGAGCTCATCATATGACATGTTATCATCTTCTACCTCGGAGTCGGTAGTTACCTCAAGGGGGTTATCCCCTTGGACCATGTAGCACACGTTGGAGGTGTTGCTTCCAACATCCGAATCGCTCCCGGCATAATATAGATCCTTTTCGCCAAGGGAGGTGAGGGTGTTCCAAACTACAAAAGCCGAATCAAAGTTAGAAACTCTAGATAAATAAACATCAACTAGGGTAGACTTTAAAGAATTTAGGGCTTTTGTATTAGCCTCAATATACTTGCTATTATTAACATATGAATCATTAATGGTAGCAAGATAAACATGAATGCTTAGGGCCTTGAGGTACAAAGACATCTTAACCTTCCAAATTTGGATGTTAAGAATGTCAAAGGTGGGTGGTGACATGAAATGCATGGTGTGTGTACAAAATATTGTGATTAGCCTAAAAATGAGAATCTTTAACTCTAGGTTGTGAGACCCAAATTCAGAGCACTTGGCTCTGATACCAATTGTAAGTTCACCTAGAGGGGGGTGAATAGGTGATGGCTAATCTAATGGTCACTTAATGCCAAATAATGCAGAAGCTAAAAGCAATTATGACCAAATAAAACTTTTACACTAAACACCACGTATAACACAAGAGTGTTGCCGAATTCCCCGTGAAGGGCTCTGGACAAACTCCCATAGATTCCCCTTGATAAGGGTTGAGGTGCCGCGTTGGCTCTCTTGGTTGAATACAAGTGTTAGCAAACAATCCCAAGCAAGTATAACAGTTAAGCACACAATATATCAAGCATGTAAAGATAAGACAAGTAATAGCATGCAAGATATAAACAATAGACAAAGAGAGAGAGAGAGAGCGAGCAATCGCAAACACAAGGGATCTGTTTCGAGGTTCGAGCACACTTGCTCTACATCCCCGCCTTCGACACACGAAGGATTTCCACTATATGCACGATCCCAATGGATCTCTCCTCGGTGCCGCAACACCTACAAACCCTCGGACTCTCTAGTCCCGTACACACGCAAGCCCCACAAGCTTGCCGAGGCCGCACCTCAAACCAAGAGTTCACAATCGAACTCTAAACCACCGCAAGCACACTTGCCCGCCTCCTCAAAGTACAAAGAAAAGATCTTTGGTGATCACAACACTTTGATCACCTAAAAAAACTCTCACAACACAATCCTATGGATAGATAAAGCAATGGATAGCTCAAGTGATTGTGAGAAAATCAAGGATTGAATCTATGGTGAAAAACTCAAGAAATCACTATAAACACTCTTGATAAAATCTTCCGTTTAGATAGGAAATATTTGCTCTCAAATTTGTGGAGAAAACCTCTGAAAAGGATTGGAAAAACTGGCTCAAAAATACTCTCCAAATCTTGGTGAAAACAATGGCCAAACCCCCAAATTTATAGGCTCAGAAAAACTAGCCGTTGGAGGTCTGTCAGGCCTAACGGTCGACCGCCAATGGTCAAAAATCAGACCGTTGGAGCCTCCAGTCGACCGCCCGGTCGACCGAAAAGAACAGAGAGCACTGCTCTCAGTTCCGGTCGACTGTGTCGGTCGGCCGGCCATCTGCCAGGTCAAGGCGTGCACGTCGTGCACGTCGGTCGACCGAGCCGGTCGACTGACTTCAGCCCTAGTCGACTTGGTAGGTCGACTAGTCGACTTGGCTGAAGCCTGGAACAGAAAATCTTGGATTAAAACTTGGTCTTTTTGATTGAAATAAAATCCCATAAATACTTAAAAAATCTACAAAAATAGTTTTACCATTATACTTTGATAAACAAACATGCTTGCACAAAATCAAGGCATGTTATAAAAGATTGGACTATTTTTGTAAGTTGGAAATATTGGCTCAATTGAAAACTTGTATTTTTCTAAAACTTGTTTTCCAAACTTCTTCATGATACAAAAACAAGATATTTTGAATTCATTAAAGCATAGTGTGTATGGATATGATCCACTACACAATTAAGATGAAATATCTATGTTTTTGGCATTAAGCTCTAAATATGATTTATATAGTCTTTAACCAAAAAGTATTTTTCCAAAATGAAAGTCTTTTCTAAATCTGAAAATTCTTTTATGAAAAGACAACTAAATCAAGAGTGTGTGTGTGATATATACTTGAGCAATCCACCAACTATTCTATCCTTTACATTTTATCTAAAAATAAAATCTTATACTTAGACACAAGTCTTGATCTTGAAGTCTTCTCATCTTCTTGACTTGGTCCAAACACGATCCAACGAGCTCAACTTTTGATGTGGTCTTGATGCATAGGCTCGTGAATCAACCGGTGCTAGCTCCAAAACTTGACTTTAAATCCTTTGTTGAAGCTCCACACCTACTAAGATCTTGATCATAAATCTGACACTAATTAAACACAAGATCATTAGTAAACATAACTACATGAGTTGATCATCATCAAAACTAGAGTGATGGGCCTTTGGGCCAACAAAGATCAGTCGGAGTTATCATGGCTGAGCAACGAGCTTAATTATGTCAAACCACTGTTCTTCAAGGTTTCGCCTCTCAATCCCCAACCTTGGACACTAATCCTCCCCATCAGGTACGAAAAGGCTACTGCAATATATATACGCATAGTAAAATATCCATACGTATACACGCTAAGCATATCAGTACAGTTAGGAATCAAGGTATGGAATCACAGTGATAATATACATTCCAACATTACAGTTCAAGTACATTGTTATCACATAATATGATCCAAAATTACAGGAATATTACATCATTATGGGATACAAAATATGATTTACAAGAGATTTACACGGGTTAAAAGTGGTAGATGCTCTCAAATAGGAAGGAGAAATCTTAAGAGCCAGCTGAAAGCGATAGGTCAGGAGGATCGGCTATCAAGTCTCCACGCTTCCGCTGCGCCACTCTGATCAGCAACAGAAACTTCACCATGATCCTAGCTCCGAAATCTGGACATGCAGGTCCAGAATTAACAGAAAAGCAACCCAATGAGTACGTAAAATAAAACCAAATATCGGGCACATGCAACACATATGTACATGAATATCAGTGGATCGTGTATTCAACTCAGACATGTAGGCTGGCAATAAACCATAAACAATAAATGGAATCAGGGCTAGTACAAAACTATAATGTAACATCCAATCAATATGTTGTATATAATAGTAGGCAAAATTAGTTGTATAAACCTAATTGCTGGATCCATGAGATTAGTACGTCGAGGGAATAATCCAAATAAGGAAAGCCTCATGTATATACAATATACCTCACTTCACCATCAATTAAGCACATACAACTAGAGTTGCTGATCAGTAAGTATGTCAGTATTCCTGTGATCAGTATTCTTAGTATTCTGTCAGTAATAGTCCAGTATCAGGAGTATTAGTTATGTTTGAAATTCTTGTACAGTTGGTAGTTAGAATAACTTGAAGGATCACCTAGAAAGGGGTTAATAGGTTATGGCTAATCTAATGGTCACCAAATGCCAAATAATGCGGAAGTAAAAACTATTATGACCTAAACAAACTATTTAAACTAAACACCACGTATAACACAAGAGTGTTGCCGAATTCCCCGTGAAGGGCTCTGAACAAACTCCTCTAGATTCCCCTAGATAAGGGTTGAGGTGCCGCGTTGGCTCTCTTGGTTAAATACAAGTGTTAGCAAACAATCCCCAAGCAAGTATAACAATTAAGCACAAATGTATATCAAGCATATAATGATAAACCCAATAAAAGTATGCAAGATATAAATAAGAGACAAAGAGAGAGAGTGAGCAATCGCAAACACAAGGGATTTGTTTCGAGGTTCGAGCACACTTGCTTTACATCCCCGCCTTCGACACACGAAGGATTTCCACTATAATCGATCCCAATGGATCACCCGGTGCCGCAACACCTACAAGCTCTCAGACTCCCTAGTCCGTACACACCGCAAGCCCCACAAGCTCGCCGAGGCCGCACCTCAAACAACAAGTTCGCACCCGAACTCGAAACACCGCGGACACACACGTCCGCCTTCTCAAAGTACAAAGATGAAATTTGGTGATCACAACTCTTGATCACCTAAAATCCTCTCACAACAAACTCATATAGGTAGATATAGCAATGGATAGCTCAAGTGTTGTGTGAGAAAACAAGGATGAGAATGGTGGAGGAAAAATCAAAGAAATCACTTTTAACACTCTTGATAAAAACTCTCCTTTTGATTGGAAATATTTGCTCTTAATCAAGTGGAGGAAAACCTCTAAATAGTTTAAGAAAAACTGGTGAAAACCCACTTGAAAATCTTGTAGAAAAACAATGCCCAAACCCTAAATTTATAGGGTTAGAAAAACTAGCCGTTGGGGTTCTGCCAGACCTGTCGGTCAACCGTCCGGCCGACCGGCCAATGGTCATATTTAAGACCGTTTGAGCCATCGGTCGACCAGTCGGTCGACCGAGCCAAGATACAGAGAGCAAGTCTCTCTGTCCGGTCGACCGCTCGGTCGGCCGGGACCTTTCCAGAGAGCAGAACTCTCTGGACGGTCGACCTGGTCGGTCGACCGGCATCCTGCCTGATACGGGCGTGCACGTCGGTCAACCGTGACGGTCGGCCGACTTCAATCTGCGGTCGACCGTCCCGGTCGACCGGCTGAAGCCTGGTCAGGGAACTTAAGGGATTTAAAACTAAGTCATTTTGGCTCAAATAAATTCCCATAAAAATCATGAAAAATATACAAAAATAGTTTACCAATATACTTTGATAAACAAACATGCTTGCACAAAATCAAGGCATGTTACAAAAGATTTGGACTATTTTTGTAAGTTGGAAATATTGGCTCAAATGAAAAACAGTATTTTCCAAAACTTGATTTTTCCAAACTTCTCCAATACAAAAATAAGATATTTA
Organism: Agave tequilana; assembly: GCA_038442645.1. Lineage (NCBI taxonomy): Eukaryota > Viridiplantae > Streptophyta > Magnoliopsida > Asparagales > Asparagaceae > Agave > Agave tequilana. The sequence continues at coordinate 70,233 of JAVJIF010033501.1, forward strand.
AACTCATTTGAAGCATAGAGTGTATGGATATGGTCCACTATACAAACATGGTGAAATATCTATGTTTTTGACATTAAGCTCTAAAATTGGTTTTGGTTAAAAACATGTAAATTAGAATACCAAAACCAAACATGTATTTACTAAAATTGAAAATCTTTTGTAAAACAAAGCTATCAAGAGTGTGTGTGTAAATGTACTTGAGCAATCCACCAACTATTCTATCCTTTACATTTTATTCTAAAACAAAATCTTCTAAAACAAACCTAGACACAAGTCTTCATCTTCTTGAAGTCTTCACTTGAAGCCTTCTCATCTTCTTGAAGCCTTCTTGACTTGGTCCAAACACCGTGCAAGCTCCAAAAAACTTGACTTCAAATCCTTTGTTGAAGCTAAGCACTTACTAAGATCTTGATCATGAATCTGTCACTAATTAAACACAAGATCATTAGTACTATAACTATATGAGCTGGTCATCATCAAAACTAGAGTGATGGGCCGTCGGGCCAACAATCACCCCCTTTTGATGATGACAAAACTCATAAAGTTATATATGCATTGATTAAAGTAAAGCTTCAAAGAAGCTCCCCCTTAACTCATGCATAACACATAAACAAAATAAATATTCAATGAGGCACATATACATGTATGCAAATATAGGAGTAAACATGCTAATCAAGTATAAAACAAAAATTCTTTTTCTCCTATTTGCACAACAAAACATATATGCATAAACATAAATCCTTTAACTACAAAAGCATGCATATATACCAAATACCTCTCCCCCTTTTTGTCAATCATCAACAAAAGGGTTAAAGTAAAACAAAATCCTCAAATTTTTTCTCCCCCTTTTTGTCCGAAATAAGGAACCAAAGAAGGGGTAAACCAAACCAATCAAGAAAGGTTATATGCGATATACATTCATAAAGAGGAAGACGGTAAAGTAGCTTCCCTACACATATACATTACATGAAAGAGGGATGACAAGCCCTAATTCACATAACGTATAATATGTAATGCATAAGAGGAGATGTGAAGCTCCTCCTACACACGTGTACCACATAAAGAAGAGTTGTCAAGCTCCTCAATACCAATTGAAGGATCACCTAGAGGGGGGGTGAATAGGTGATGGCTAATCTAATGGTCACTAAATGTCAAATAATGCGGAAGTAAAAACTATTATGACCTAAACAAACTATTTAAACTAAACACCACGTATAACACAAGAGTGTTGCCGAATTCCCCGTGAAGGGCTCTGGACAAACTCCTCTAGATTCCCCTAGATAAGGGTTGAGGTGCCGCGTTTGAAAGATCACCTAGAGGGGGGTGAATAGGTGATTATGCTAATCTAATGAACTCAATGCGGAATTTAAAAACTTAATGCAATACACTCAAGTGCAATCAAAAAATGATGCACACACAACCAAGCCAAGCAATATAAATGCACAATATGAATAGTTGCAAGGCACAAAGTAAAGAGAGAGATAGAGAGAGAGTCAATGGATCAAGCGCAAATAACAAGATATGTTACGAGGTTCGAGCACCCAGCTCTACATCCCCGCCTTCGACACACGAAGGATTTCCAATCCACTAGCTAGTCCACCTAGGACTCTCACAAGGAGTACCCAACTCCTCTCTTTACAAACACAACCTCCTTCTTGAGGCAAGCTCCAATCCAACAAACATCACCTCACAACCCGAGGATTAGCACAAAGCAAACACAAGGATCACCTCACAATTTGAGGGATACAACCCAAGGCACAAAGCCAAACAAAGATTGGGTTTTTAACTTGGTGGTCTAAACAACAACCACAAACAATCTCTTTCTCACACACAAAGATCTTATAGAAAAGATAGTAGATTTTGCTCAAGTGTGGAGAAAACCAAGGGATTTGAAACCAGCAACTCAAAGAAAATCTTTGGAAAAATAAAAATGAAGATAGTGAAGTTCAAATAAAAGCTTTTCCCAAAAATCCCTTTCTTTGGTTTTTCAAACCCTAATAAAAATACTAAAAAGATTGTTCAATTTGAATCCAAAAACCTCTTTTAATTGCTGTGAAAACACCAGAGAGTAAGGAAAAATTCGCACAAAAAAATCTTAGAGAAAAACTCTTTCCAATGGGGTATTTATAGACCCCAGAAAAATATAGCCGTTGGCAGCAGAAATGCCAGAAATACACTGCCGGTCGACCGGTCCGGTCGACCGTCCAACGGTCAATTTTTGCCCGTTGGCAGCTGCTGGTCGACCGCCCCGGTCGACCCAAACAAACAGAGAGCTCTGCTCTCCGTCCCGGTCGGTCGACCGTCCCAGTGTCTCCAAACGTGCACAGATTTGTGCACGTCGGTCGACCGGCCCGGTCGACCGACTTCATCCTAGTCGACTTGGTCAGTTGACTTAGTCGACTGGTGAAGCCCGGAACAGAAAACTGGGTTAGAAACATATTTAAAAATTCTTTTATCATTTCTAAAAATCACCAAAAATAGTTTTATCATTTTGCATTGATATATAAACATGTGGTAAAAAAGTTTAGCTCAAATATCAATCAATATGAACTATTTTTGTGTCTTATCATTTTACCAAAAACCAAAAACTGTATTTTCTAAAACTTGGATTTTGAATAGAAAATACGTTTTGTCCAAAACTCTTCCAAATACAAAAACATGATATTTAAACACTTTGAAGCATGATGCATATGGATAGAAATCCAATATACATGAAACAAATATATATCATAGTTTTTGTCATTAATTCCAAAATATATTTTGTCAAAAATACCAAAACATATAACACATGAATAAGTAAGTCAAGACTAAGTTTGTCTAGGAAATTAAAACATGCATGTATATAGAACAAATCATATATACATTAAACCATGTAAACTTGTTTTGATCTATCTATTCATGAAAACCAAGATCGGTTAAACCTAAAACCGAAAAACCAAAAACCAATATTCAAAACATGAACGTGTGTGTTGTGAACTTGAGCATTATCATACTATTCTAATCTTTACAATTTTGGATCTAAACACAAAACTAAACTATGGTACCGAAGTCTTCTTGTAGAGCGCAATCTACAAGCCGACTCATCCAAAACTCCTTGATCCATCGAGCAAGTGCTATATGTGATCTTTGACTCTCGGGCTCTTGAATCAACTTGTGAAAGATGTGTGGAAGCTTTCACCAACTAATAACTTGATTAATGATCTGAGACTAAAATCACAAGATTATTAGTACACATAACTACATGAGTTAATCATCATCAAAACTAGGGTGGAAGGCCTTTGGGCCAACAATCTCCCCCTTTTTGATGATGACAAAACTCATGGAGTTATATATGCATGGATTAAAGTTAAGCTTCAAAGAAGCTCCCCCTTAACTCATGCATAACCAAATAAACATAATGAATGTGCAATGAAGGCTCTTAATCATGAAACATGAAACATGCATATCTATGCATAAACAATAAAGGGTTCTAGATACCAATGAAATGTTCAAAAATAAAACATGCTCTAGATACCAATTCCAATGAAATGTTTAAAACAAAACATGCTCTAGATACCAATTACACTCTAGATACCAATTACAAAACATCCAATTACAAAACATGCTTTAGATACCAATTAAAGTTAAACTAAATTAAACTTAATATATGCAAAACAAAAACATGCATATATAAACCCAAATTCTTCTCCCCCTTTTTGTCAATCATCAACAAAGGGGTAAAAGCAAAACCAAATCAACAAATCTTTTCTCTTTTAAATACAAAGAAACAATCTTCAATAAGGGGTAAAAGCAAGACTAAAACAATAAATTTTCTCTCCCCTTTTTGTTCGAAACAACGAATCAAAAATAATATTTTCCCCCTTTTTGTCTAAAACAAAAACAAAGTCAATTAGGGGTGACAATCAATTAAGGTACCAATTGAAAATATGTCAAAGAATAGCATCTTGATACCAATTGAAAGGAAACAAACAAAAATATTGATACCAATTTTAAGCAAAAACACATGAAACATCTTGATATCAATTGAAATTAAACATAATAAATTTTGAATGTCTAAACAAAATTTTGATACCAATTGTAAATAATTTTCATTTTAAACATATGATACCAATTTGAAATTTTCAATCATAAAGTAAGGGAGTGGGAAACAAATACCAATTGAAAAATCACCAATTGAAAGACATAATTAAATTTTCTCCCTCTTTATGAAATACCAACTAAAATAATGTTCACTTTTATTTTAACAAGCCTAAGCATTGTTTTAAAAAAAATTGAAACAAACATATACATGTATGAGAAATAGATACTAAAAGAAATTGATATTCTAGGAATGAAGCATACATACATACAAACACATATGAGTATACAAGAAATGTCAAGATTGATACCAATTGAAAAAATTCAATGATACCAATTGAAATAACAATAAGATCAAATGTATACTACATATTATCTACCTCCCAATCATGGTTCAAGTTTTAAAAGATTTTCATTTTAAAGTATACATGAACATGATCTCCCATCCATCCTCCCATCGAAGGTAGGGGTTTTCAAAAATAGATTTAAAAATGTAGTATGTTTGAAAATCTCTACCATAGTAAAGAATACGAACTAGTTATAGGAAAAACTTTTTAAAACTAGTACGAAATCTTTCAAGTAAGGAATAAAACAAAATTGTTTTTCATGAAACACATGTAAATCACATAATCACTAAACACTCAAAGTCCATAAAGCTCATTCAAATTCTCATGAAAACAAATCATGAGTAAACTAATAAAGTGAGTGTACAAGTAAAATGTGACACATATCGACATGAAAATATTCAATTTGGCTCACATGAAATTCCTTGAAAACATGAAATTCATCTAAGATGTGAAATCACCAATTGAAATCAACTTAAAAACATGAAATTCATTATAAATGTGAAATCACCTAGCAAACATGAAATTCATCCAAACGATTTAAACTTCAAGGCATATGTATGTCATGTACAAACTAAAGTATACATACATATCCTAAACACAATGAGACCACAAAAGTATATGCATGAAGGCATGTGGCTTAAGGATGTATATGTATAAATGATAGTTTGGACAAGATGGACATATACATGAAGTTAAACAAATAAACACGAAATCAAGAAAAACTAAATTTTCACCAAAACTAATTTCATTTCAAGGTATATGTATGAATTGTCAACACAATAAGTATACATACATATCCCTAAACACAATTGAGTCCATATATATAGATTTGCATGAAAGGCAAATGACTCAAAGGGTATACATGTATATCTTAAGGTTTGGCAAAATAAACATATACATGAAATGAAAACTCATATACATAAAACAAATCCAAAAATAGGAATACAAGTTTAAAATGCATGAATCATCAAAACTAGGCTATACTAGTACATTTAATGGGTACAAATAAGCATCCAAGAACAAACATATATAAAGATTTATTTGTGTCCCACTACATGTGCAAGTATAAATTCTAGTCTTAATGAAAACTAACATCTAAACAAGTAATCAAATCATTAAGCATAAAACGGGAATCATAACTCAACAAGATAAACATAATAATCAAAACATGAATTATTAAAACAAAAAGTCATAGTCAACCATATGATTTACATGACAAAGACATGTGCATTAAACCTATGATAAACATGATAGCTAAAACATAAAGAGAACACAAAATATGGGTCCATACTAAACATGGGTGTCTCAACAACTAATCATGTAAAGTATAAGTTTAATAAACATGGAGAATATCATACTAATCATGAAACAATAAAACAAACGAAAATCATAAACATCATAAACATCCAAATGGTCATAATGCATATGCATGTGCATTAGAACTAGGGCATACATGTTAGTTTAAACAAGGTGAGAACACTAAATATAGATCCATATAAAACATGGGTGTTCAAGTAACTAAACATGTATAACACTATTCTAATGAGCATGGCATAAGCATAATGAACAATAAACCATGGCATGCTATAAATAGATGAACATGAAAAGCATGCAAATAAAAATGGGAGTTAGAGAATGATACCAAAACCGATGAAGGTGCATCTCTAATTCTCCAAACCACGGTGGTCCTCCCACCAAATCTCCTTGAGAGTGAAGCATCCAAATGGTTCTCTTTAGGCACGGAACGCATCCACTCCAAGGCACCAACACTCTCACGTTTTGCGAGAGCACCCACCTACATCAAAAAGTATAGAGGTGGTCTTTGGTACCCATTTCTTTGTGGGTCCACGGGGGTTAGTATCCTTTCTAACCCAAACAAGATTAGTTGCTAAATTTTCATGATAGATACGATCATAACAAAATCTAGCAAGATGGCCTTTTCGGCCACAATGTGTACATGTGTACACATGAGCATACGTGTAATGGTGGTGACCGTGGGAAGCATGTGTATGCCGTGTAGAGTGTGCATGCAAGGATGGACCTTGTTTCTTGCGAACCAAGGTTTCCAAACGTGAATGATTTAATGTGCATTGGCTCAAAGTGGAGCCCAAACATTCAACACTTTTCTTCAAACATTTATATCTTTTTCAATAGTGGAAGATAAAGTGGAGCATGCAATAGGTGCGCTAGAAGAAGAAGAAGCTATACTAGCATGGCACACATGAGAATCAATTTCAATTTCAAAGATTCATTTTTCTTCAAAACCAAATCCAATTCTTTTGTAATTGAATCAATTTTATTTTTCAAAACAAGGTTATCTTTTAAAACATAATCCAATTTAGAAGATAAAACCTCATTGTTTTTCACAACATCATTGCAATCATTTTTATTTTTTAAAATCTCAATCTCATCAAGGGCAAGGTCTAGTTGAGATCTTAGTGAGTCACGTTCACTAGTGATCTCTTCCTTTTCTTGCAAAACCAATTCAAAATTAGAACATAAATCCTTCAATTCATTTTTCAAAACAAGGTTGTCCTCTTTCAAAAGATTGTGTTTTTCCAATAAATTTTCAAGTTTTTGAGCAAGTTCCAAATTTAAAGTTTGAACTTCAAAACAACCATGGCAATAGGAACTAGAGCTATCATCTAATTGAGTGTCCGATTGTACCTCAAGGGAGTTTTTCCCTTGGACCATGAAGCAATGCTCTTCGGACTTTTCTCTCTTAGATCTCCTCATCTTGTTGATAATCCTTGGAAGCTCGGGAGACGTCAATAAGCTCCAAACTGCAAAAGCCGAGTCATAATGATTAAACACCGGTAAAAGATGTTCACTAAGAGATGCTCTAAGTGTTCTAAGTGCTAATGCATTTGCCTTCTTGTGCTTGCTACTATTAGGGAATGATTCCATAGTGGAGGCTTGATAAACTAGATGTCCTAGTCTTTTTAAATGGCTACTCATATTGGCCTTCCAAGCATCAAGTCTAATATGGTCAAACATAGGAGGGCTATCCATGAGTGCAAACTAAATGAGTGCAAATGAATAATGCAAATGAAGATTAGCAAACCAAGATCTCACTCCTAGGTGGTTAAACCTAAATATCAGGAGCGCTAGCTCTGATACCAATTGAAAGATCACCTAGAGGGGGGTGAATAGGTGATTATGCTAATCTAATGAACTCAATGCGGAATTTAAAAACTTAATGCAATACACTCAAGTGCAATCAAAAATGATGCACACACAACCAAGCCAAGCAATATGAATGCACAATATGAATAGTTGCAAGGCACAAAGTAAAGAGAGAGATAGAGAGAGTCAATGGATCAAGCGCAAACAACAAGATATGTTACGAGGTTCGAGCACCCAGCTCTACATCCCCGCCTTCGACACACGAAGGATTTCCAATCCACTAGCTAGTCCACCTAGGACTCTCACAAGGAGTACCCAACTCCTCTCTTTACAAACACAACCTCCTTCTTGAGGCAAGCTCCAATCCAACAAACAATCACCTCACAACCCGAGGGATTAGCACAAAGCAAACACAAGGATCACCTCACAACTTGAGGGATACAACCAAGGCACAAAGCCAAACAAAGATTGGGTTTTTAACTTGGTGGTCTAAACAACAACCACAAACAATCTCTTTCTCACACACAAAGATCCTATAGAAAAGATAGTAGATTTTTGCTCAAGTGTGGAGAAAACCAAGGGATTTGAAACCAGCAACTCAAAGAAAATCTTTGGGAAAAATAAAAATGAAGATAGTGAAGTTCAAATAAAAGCTTTTCCCAAAATCCCTTTTCTTTGGTTTTTCAAACCCTAATAAAAATACCAAAAAGATTGTTCAATTTGAATCCAAAAACCTCTTTTAATTGCTGTGAAAACACCAGAGAGTAAGGAAAAATTCGCACAAAAAATCTTAGAGAAAAACTCTTTCCAATGGGGTATTTATAGACCCCAGAAAAATATAGCCGTTGGCAGCAGAAATGCCAGAAATACACTGCCGGTCGACCGGTCCGGTCGACCGTCCAACGGTCAATTTTTGCCCGTTGGCAGCTGCTGGTCGACCGCCCCGGTCGACCCAAACAAACAGAGAGCTCTGCTCTCCGTCCCGGTCGACCCGGCCGGTCGACCGTCCCAGTGTCTCCAAACGTGCACAGATTTGTGCACGTCGGTCGACCAGCCCGATCGACCGACTTCATCCTAGTCGACTTGGTCAGTTGACTTAGTCGACTGGTGAAGCCCGGAACAGAAAACTGGGTTAGAAACATATTTAAAAATTCTTTTATCATTTCTAAAAATCACCAAAAATAGTTTTATCATTTTGCATTGATATATAAACATGTGGTAAAAAAGTTTAGCTCAAATATTAATCAATATGAACCATTTTTGTGTCTTATCATTTTTACCAAAAACCAAAAATTGTATTTTCTAAAACTTGGATTTTGAATAGAAAATACGTTTTGTCCAAAACTCTTCCAAATACAAAAACATGATATTTAAACACTTTGAAGCATGATGCATATGGATAGAAATCCAATATACATGAAACAAATATATATCATAGTTTTTGTCATTAATTCCAAAATATGTTTTGTCAAAAATACCAAAACATATAACACATGAATAAGTAAGTCAAAACTAAGTTTGTCTAGGAAATTAAAACATGCATGTATATAGAACAAATCATATATACATTAAACCATGTAAACTTGTTTTGATCTATCTATTCATGAAAACCAAGATCGGTTAAACCTAAAACCGAAAAACCAAAAATCAATATTCAAAACATGAAACGTGTGTGTTGTGAACTTGAGCATTATCATACTATTCTAATCTTTACAATTTTGGATCTAAACACAAAACTAAACTATGGTACCGAAGTCTTCTTGTAGAGCGCAATCTCCAAGCCGACTCATCCAAAACTCCTTGATCCATCGAGCAAGTGCTATATGTGATCTTTGACGTTCGGGCTCTTGAATCAACTTGTGAAAGATGTGTGGAAGCTTTCACCAACTAATAACTTGATTAATGATCTGAGACTAAAATCACAAGATTATTAGTACACATAACTACATGAGTTAATCATCATCAAAACTAGGGTGGAAGGCCTTTGGGCCAACAGCGTTGGCTCTCTTGGTTAAATACAAGTGTTAGCAAACAATCCCCAAGCAAGTATAACAATTAAGCACAAATGTATATCAAGCATATAATGATAAACACAATAAAAGTATGCAAGATATAAAAAAGAGACAAAGAGAGAGTGAGTGAGCAATCGCAAACACAAGTGATTTGTTTCGAGGTTCGAGCACACTTGCTCTACATCCCCGCCTTCGACACACGAAGGATTTCCACTATAATCGATCCCAATGGATCACCCGGTGCCGCAACACCTATAAGCTCTCGGACTCCCTAGTCCGTACACACCGCAAGCCCCACAAGCTCGCCGAGGCCGCACCTCAAACAACAAGTTCGCACCCGAACTCAAAACACCGCGGACACACACGTTCGCCTCCTCAAAGTACAAAGATGAACTTTGGTGATCACAACTCTTGATCACCTAAAATCCTCTCACAACAAACTCCTATAGGTAGATATAGTAATGGATAGCTCAAGTGTTGTGTGAGAAAATAAGGATGAGAATGATGGAGGAAAACTCAAAGAAATCACTTTTAACACTCTTGATAAAAACTCTCCTTTTGATTGGAAATATTTGCTCTTAATCAAGTGGAGGAAAACCTCTAAATAGTTTAGGAAAACTAGTGAAAACCCACTTGAAAATCTTGTAGAAAAACAATGCCCAAACCCCCAAATTTATAGGGCTAGAAAAACTAACCGTTGGGGTTCTGTCAGACCTGTCGGTCGACCGTCCGGCCGACCGGCCAACGGTCATATTTCAGACCGTTTGAGCCATCGGTCGACCAGTCGGTCGACCGAGCCAGGATACAAAGAGCAAGTCTCTCTGTTCGGTCGACCGCTCGGTCGGCCGGGGCCTTTCCAGAGAGCAGAACTCTCTGGACGGTCGACCTGGTCGGTCGACCGGCATCCTGCCTGATACGGGCGTGCACGTCTGTGCACGTCGGTCGACCATGACGGTCGCCCGACTTCAATCTGCGGTCGACCGTCCCGGTCGACCGGCTGAAGCCTGGTCAGGGAACTTAAGGAATTTAAAACTAAGTCATTTTGGCTCAAATAAATTCCCATAAAAATCATGAAAAATATACAAACATAGTTTTACCAATATACTTTAATAAACAAACATGCTTGCACAAAATCGAGGCATGTTACAAAAGATTTGGACTATTTTTGTAAGTTGGAAATATTGGCTCAAATGAAAAACAGTATTTTTCAAAACTTGATTTTTCCAACTTCTCCAATACAAAAACAAGATATTTAAACTCATTTGAAGCATAGAGTGTATGGATATGATCCACTACACAAACATGGTGAAATATCTATGTTTTTGACATTAAGCTCTAAAATTGGTTTTGGTTAAAAATATGTAAACTAGAATACCAAAAACCAAACATGTATTTTCTAAAATTGAAAATCTTTTATAAAACAAAGCTATCAAGAGTGTGTGTGTAAATGTACTTGAGCAATCCACCAACTATTCTATCCTTTACATTTTATTTTAAAACAAAATCTTCTAAAACAAACCTAGACACAAGTCTTCATCTTCTTGAAGTCTTCACTTGAAGCCTTCTCATCTTCTTGAAGCCTTCTCTTGAAGCCTTCTTGACTTGGTCCAAACACCGTGCAAGCTCCAAAAATTTGACTTCAAATCCTTTGTTGAAGCTATGAACTTACTAAGATCTTGATCATGAATCTGTCACTAATTAAACACAAGATCATTAGTACTATAACTACATGAGTTGGTCATCATCAAAAATAGAGTGATGGGCCTTCGGGCTAACATAAATTAATTATATAACAATAACAATAATCAATGTCGCTTGTTATTATAATCATTCTCTCCAGTGTCTCATACCACTGGCAGCTCATACTGGAGTCCGTACTTCCGAAAGAATACATCCGAATTCTGGTATACGGATACCATTGTTTGAATGAGGGAGTGATCGAATAACATCCGCTCATGACATTATTATTAGATAATTAAGTTATGTCAGGTTAGGGGTATGGTATAGTATATTATGTTTACAATAATGATTATCAGTACTGCTTCATATTTTTATCATCTCTTTACCAGTGTCACCCATTACTGACAGTCCATACCAGAGTTTATATTTCGGTAGAACTTACTCGGATCTGATATGGGTGTACCAGAATCCAAATGAACGAGAGACCAAATATCACGTGTTCCTAACATCATCATTGTTGGGTGGTTGCATTCTTATTATTCATCCGATCCATATGTCTAGGTATGTGTTTCCAGTATATATACATCCACATATTAATAAGACGACTTTAGTTATTGAAAACTGATCGGGATTAATTGTATCAGGTTCATAATGGGCCACCTGCATACCCAGGACAATGACCTCAGTCGATTGGATCTGTCCTCCAATCTCAGCCGCTAGGCTGTAATGATCTTATTTTTATGCCCTAGGTTAGTAGTGTAATCACTACAGGATGCCAGCACACCCTACCAGAACACCGTGGCCTCAGGTAGTTCTGAACAGTAGTTGCAACATCGAGTCATTATGAAGCCGTACATATTGGTATCATTGTTGGCCAGAGGCCTTTCACCTTAGTTTTGATGATGACTAACTTATGAAGATTAGTTTACTAATGATCTTGTGTTTAATAAGTTTTAGATATTGATCAAGATCTTAATAGAGATTTGACTTCAATAAGAGATTCACATTCAAAGAGTTGAAGTAACCAAATGTTGATTCAAGAACCACATCGTAACGATCATATCAAGCTCACTTGGATTGAGTTTGGATCGAGTCAGCTTAGAGAAAGAGTTCTACAAGAAGACCTCAATTTATTTAGTTTAGTTTTTGTTTAGATCTTGTGTAAAGATAGTTAGTCTTGATATGCTCAAGTAGACACACACACAAGATGAATAGTTTTTGGTTTCAGTTTAACGGATTTTGGAATTTCCAATTTACATATCTTTGGTTTTCATGAATAGATAGAATCAAAAGAAGTTTACATGGTTTTATGTATGTTTAATTTATTCCATATACAATGATGATTCATAATGTCCAAAAACTTACTTTGATGTATATCTAGTTAATGGTTTCAAGTTTTGTTTAAAACAAAACCTAGTTTTCGATTTAATGTCAAAAACATAGATATATCATTTACCATGTGTATTGGATTCTATCCATACAAAATATGCTTCAAAGTGTTTCTATATTATGTTTTTTTTTTGTATTTATACAAGTTTTAGAGCAAACGGACTTTCATTTCAAAATTTAAGTTTCTGAAATATAGTTTTTGGTTTCAAGCTTAATTTCTATGCGTAAAAAATAGTTCAAATTGTTTGTAATATGATTTGATCTTTAATCAAATATATTTGTATTTCAAGTGTTTAAATGAACTTATTTTTTGTGGATTTTATGAGATTTTATGGGTATTTAAAAGATCAAGTTTTCAAACCCTGAAACCCAGCCTGAGGAAGACCGACCGGTCGATTGGACCAAATCTCGGTCGGCCGAAGTGCACAGATATGTGCACACAGCCTTGGCCTTGGGCTGGGGCCGGTCGAGCGTACGATCGACCGATCCAGAGAGCTTGCTCTCTGGATCTGGCCCCGATCGATCGATCAGAGAGTAAACTCTCTGATTCTGGCCTCGGTCGACCGGGCGGTCGACCGTAAGGCAATTTGCCTTTGGTCAGTTGACAGGTCGGTCGACTGACATCCCCAACGGTCAAAAATTTGACCATTGGCCGGTCGACCTGGCAGTCGACTGACAGGCTATTTGGGCCTGATCTGGACCCCAACGGCTATATTTTGGGAATCCTATAAATATGGATTCCCTTGGCTGTTTCTCTTAAAATTTTCAAGAGCAGTTTTTTCCATCTTCTTAAGTGTTTTCAGCAAGTTTTAAAAAGAAGTTTTTGTACCAAATATTCTCTTATCTTTATTTGTTTTCAAAGTTTTAAAAAATCAAAGAAAAATCAAGTCTTTAAGAATTCTATATTGTTCTTCATTTTATATATCCATCAAGAAGTTTTTCTCAAGTATTTACTTTGTTGCTTTATTTCCAAACACATTGTTTCTCACGTACTTGAGCCTATCAATTCTATACCTATCTTTATGATCTTGTTTTATGAGAAAATTATTTGTGATCTTTGAGATCACCAAGAGAGAGTTTGTGATCTTTGTAATCACCAAGTGTATTTTTCTTTACTTTGTGCTAGGCTTAGTGCCCACCTCTTGTGTAGAAGTTTTGTGTTTAAGAGAGGAGTTGTGTACTCCCAGTGTTGAGTTGTAATTTCTCAGTGGAGATCTCTTTGTGGAAGGTCCTGTGTGGACGTAGTAGAAATCCTTTTGTATGAAGGCAGGGACGTAGAGCAGTGGCTCGAATCTTGAAACATATCTTTGAGTTTGCGTTTGATCCACTATCTCTCAACTTCATCTCTCTTATATTTTGCATTGTTATTACTTGTTTATATTCATATACATGCTTGGTATTGTTTGTGTGCCCACGCTTGTGTTGAACCAAGAGAGCTTCTAATAGCGCCTCAACTCTTATTTAGAGGAATCTCGAGGAGTAGTTCCAGAGCCCTTCACGGGGAATTCGGACTCACTTTTGGTTACACATAGTGTGTTTACAATTAAATTTTTAATTTCACATCATTTGTCTTAAATTAGCTAGTACACCTATTCACCCCCTCTAGGTACACTTTCAGTCATCAGTTTTCCTCGGCCCCAATGTATGTTGAGTAACTTATTATTATAGTTTGTACAGTTGTACAGTTTTAGTGTATTCATGATAAAACGTTTACGGGGATTTTTAGGAATTCAGAATCAGTGGTATCCCTATTTTTAGAGATTCAGTAATTAGTAGTACAAGAATCAGTTGTACAGTAATTAGGAGTATCATTTCTCTGGTATCAGTACAATAACATGTAAGTCCCCGTAAATCAGTTATCATGACTCAGGTACTATATTCAGTAAGGAATTACGGTACCATGTCTGAACATAATGTAATGTAATAGATCAGGAGTTATGGTATCATCCAGTAATCAGTGTATGTACTGTAGTCATTGATTGGTATCCAATGTTGCAAATTTTACCACATAATTCCCATGCATTTAGTTAATAAATATATGATTTCTACTCATCTTCTCTATATATTTGCAGGTACACATTCTAATGGAGAGAAAGCCCAATAATCCTTTAATTAGCAATAATTAAAGGGATTAAATCAAAGCCCAAGAAAGAGCCCAAGATTTGAATTTGGATTAAGTTACGATCTGCGCGCCAATTGAAGATTCCAGAAGGTCCAAGTGGCTGAACAAACTCTTAACAACCCACAACAGAAAGTTGTTGCGCAACGGATTCCGTTTTGCCGCGCCTTGCCGCGCGCGCGCGGCAGATCTGGGGCCGTTGAGCCCCAGATTCTGCCAGTTGGTCCCTCTTCTGGAGAGTTCTCTCTGCAGCCTATAATACAGCACAAGGACCTACGAGCAAAGACTGAACAGAGAAGAGAGGAGAAATTGTTAGTTGTTGTAATTTTCATAGATTTTTCTTTAGGTTTAGTTCTTTAGTCCCTCTTCACCTTCCCTAGATACTTTGTAAAAGAGAGAGATTGTGAGAGAGAGAGCTTGTGTAATCAAGGTGTGACAACTTGAAGCAACAAGGATTCATCCATTCTCCTTCCTCTACTTGAGCTTGGTTCTATTTTAATTGCTTTCTTTACTTGCTTTCTTTAATTCATGCTTTTATTTCCTTGCAATTTTACTTCATGCTTTGCTTTTATTTGTTAATGGCTTGTAGCTAATTCTTTCTCCATGTACTAGCTAACCACTAGCCTTGCCATCTTCACTAACTCATGGGTGATTGCTTTAGTTCATCTTGCAAGTTGGATGGTCTTCTCTTCTCCGATGGGTTAAACCACCCTTCATCTACATGAGAAAGTAATTAGATCAACATGCAAGACGAAACCTACGCCGATGGAGTGACAACATGAGGCACGCCTTCACTATCACGGAGTTTGGTAAGCTTTGGCAAGGTAGTAAGGTAAGCTAGTCATGGTTTGATTCTTCAAGTTTTCATTCTTTCTAGTGTTAACACCAAATCCAATCTTGATTTCTTTCCACTTTCCATCATGAACATATCCATCAATTCTTTCATTTCTTGTTCAATGATTGTTTTATTCTATTAAGCATAGAAGACACTTCGTTTACTTTCTTCACTACGATTCGTAACACTTCCATCGCTAGCTCTCCCTGAGAATCGACTCGGTATAGCCTTATGCTATAGCGGAGATAAGAAAGGATACATCGATACATTTACATACACCTTTCTCGTCTAATCAAATTTTTGGCGCCGTTGCCGGGGAGAGCAACGGATTTTCTTTAAAGTGAAGAACTAAACGCATTGTCTTCTCTGTTGCAGGTTACAGGAGAAGAAACAGGAAAATTTTGCTTGCAGTGACATATAAGTGGACCTGGGCCTCTGCTCTCGAAAGCAGAGACCAGGATCCCTCAGTTTTGCTGCGGATTCTGGGTTTTTGCCGCAGATCTGCGGCAATTCTGTAACGCCCCGATCCCACGGATACGGGGACGTCACTGCGACGTATATACGCAAGTCAAAAGTACCTTCACGTATATACGCTAAGCATCAGTAAAGGCAAGAATCAGAGTACGGAAGCAAATGGTGCATTATACATTCCAACACATGAGTACAATTACAAAGTTATCACCAGAAGTGATCCAACATTACATGAATATTACATCACTGATATGCGCAAATGCGGGAATACATGAAAATGTACAAGTATGAACAGTAAAAAGGCACTCACGAGTTTTACTAAAAGGAAACTCGAGAGGCACACAGGGGCCTGGAAGGATGGAACTCTGCAAGGTCTGCTGGAGATCCACGCTACTGCTGCGCTACTCTGATCAGCAACAGGGAGAATTCACACGCTCCTAGCTCCATGACCTGGACGTGAGGTCCAGGGGAGTCAGTGACACTCCCCAGGCGAGTAGTACCAATACCAAGTGGCGAAGCAGGATGAGCACAAGTGTGCATATAACAAATGATATCAAGTAAGAAGTACTCAGGAGGCAGGCAGGTTAGAGCAGGTATGAACAGGTATAGCATAATAATCATAAAACAGGAAATCCGATATAAAGCCGGTTACAAGCAAAACTGATTGTATAAGCTTAGGTCACGGCTCTAAGAGACTAGTACATCGAAGGAATAATCCAAACAAGGAAACCTTCATCTATATACCTTTATCTCATATCATCGTAATCCAAGCACATACAACCCGAGTTACAAAGTAGTCATAACAGGAACACATAACAGGCATGACAGGAATACATAACGGGAATCATAACATGCATGACAGGAGTACATAACGGGAATCATAACATGCATAGCAGGTGTAACAGGAATCATAACAGGAGTAGCATGTGTCACAACAGGCATCGTTATTATTATTACTCGTCTGACCCATATATCTAGGTATGTGTCTCGGTATATATCCCAACTCACATACATCCATATATAAGCTAGTCGAGGGTTGTTAACGGAAGTAGATGGAGAACTGATATCACTTCTTATAGTAGTTCCCATACACCTGGGACCAGTTTGAGGGCCCTAAGTCCCCCTAACACGCATCTTCTGTGGGCCCAAAGTCCCACTAACACGAATCGTCAATATTTTATTCCATTACTATAAGCAAGGTATCATTCCGGCATCCATCACTTCCTCCCATTCCCCGTGCAAGTTGTCATTTTTATGGTTTATCAGATTACGGGAATAACTGGACAAGACAGGAAAAGGCCCTACAGATTCAAGAGGTGGCCCCCACAGATTCAAGAGGTGGCCCCCACCGTGTGATGTGGCACTTTGTTCCATGTGGCACTTTGTTCTGAGGGGATGGATTCTAGAGGTGGCCCCCACAGATTCAAGAGGTGGCCCCCACCGTGTGGTGTGGCACTTTGTTCCGTGTGGCACTTAGTTCCATTCAGAATAACAAGACAGGATTCCCGTAAACATGATAATTATAAGGTCAAGTATATCATGCTGGGTGTCAAGTGATAGCATGACAGGATGGTGATATTTAACAAGCAACCAATCATGATAAGAGATTGATAATAGTCTGGTGGTAGATGATAACAATCAATTGCCAAGTAAAATACATGTGTTAAATGGAAGCATGAAACTGACAGGTCGGAAGTAATGACATGGCAGGTGGTAACATAGAAGTAACCCAAGATCAACGACCACGAAGGGTCGGCCAAGCATGGTATGCGATAAAGAAGTAAGAATAGCACAGGCATGGTACAAGTATAAGAATGAAACAAGCAGTTGCATGGTAATACATAGACATGGAAATATGAAGTGACAAGAGGAGATATACATCAAGTAATGAGTCATGAAGTATCAGTCATGAAGCACAAGTAAGAATAATATATTGCACATGCACCAAGGATAAGATCCAGATTCAAGAAAGAAATCAACTATAACAGACAGCCAAAGTTAGTCGACTAGGTGGAATAGGTAGTCGACTAATAAAGGGGTTAGTCGACTAATAGTCTGGTATAGTCGACTAAAACTGGGTTCCAGAGAGTTGGGTTTTCGATTCAGGAAAAGTTAGTCGACTAGGGTGGAAAGGGTAGTCGACTAACAGTGATCTCAAGTCGACTAACAGATACGTTAAGTCGACTAATACTGAGTTACAGAAAGTTGAGTTTTGGTTTCAGGAAAAGTTAGTCGACTAGGATAGAATGGGTAGTCGACTAACAGTGATTTATAGTCGACTAATAATTAAGGTAAGTCGACTAAAACTGTGTTCCAGAAAAGGTTACGTTTCAAATAAGGGTTTCAAGTCGACTAATTCCTAGGTCAAGTCGACTAATCGTCTGGAAACAGAATACAGAACAGATTTTGATGGTTGTGTTTGATGATCAAATAACATGATTTTGAAGATACAAATATACAAGATATGTAAACACCAATATGCTAGGAATTAGCCAAGTCTTGGTGAGTAGAAATACTCACTTAGATCGGTTACTTGAAGCTTTACGCGTTCGAAGAGATCGAAGTCGACAATATCACCAAGACGAAGAAGGATACGGCCCAAATCCAAAAGCCAGGGGTTGAGGTTGTGGTGAAGATGATAGCCTTGGTGTTTTGGAGTTGGTGGTTGAGTTGAGATGGAGGAGGATTTGGTGAGGGTGAAGGCTTCTCTTAGTGGAAGGAAGTAAAAAGGAAATAGAAATGAAAGGAAAAGTTTATATAGGTTTTAGATTTTGTAAAGGAGGTGCAAATAAGATAGAAGAGAGGGGGGTCCTTACAAATAAGGGGGGATGAGGTGTCCCTCTTTTGGCCACTTGGCCGGCCATGGAAGAGAGAGAGAAAGAGAGGCATTAATGAGGAAGTTGGTGGAAGTGTGTGGAAGAAAATGAAATTTTGAATTGTTGGAATTTTGGAAAATGGAATTCTTGTGGATTGTGGAGGAAGGAAGAGAAATAAGGAAAAAGGAAAAAGGAAAAGAATTGATAAAGAGAAGATATTCTCTTTGACTAGAAAAATGAAAATATTGGAAACACAGATTCCCGGGTTTAAGTCGAGGATACGGAAAACATTTCGGAAAATACCGAAATCGTCCCGAAATCAAGTATCTCGGAACGACTCGCAAATTATACCAAAAATCAATAATAATATTTTAAGACTCATGGTGAAATTCGTTTTAAGAAATACTTTATAGTTTTAAAACTAAAAATCCCGGAATCAATTAGCTACCGACTCCGGTGGAATTTTCATAAATTCATAAAATTCTCAGAAAAAGTATTTAGGTAGAAAATATTATAATAAGAAATAATGCCTAAAAGACTTTCTAGAAATTCTCAACTGTTTGTAAATTAAAAATCCGAGAATCGATCAGCGACACTGGTCGACACCGGTTTTGAAGAAATTCCTCTTAATTCAAGAAAATTCCAGAAAATCATAGAAAATATATAATATTGGAAAATGATATTTAAAATTAAAATCGGTCAAATTCAGGAAGTAAATCGAAAAATATGATCAAAAAACTGAATACGCAACTAAGTACGTATTCCGGAAGCGGGGTATTACAAATTCTGAGTGAACTACTTACAATTTTTCTGCAGGGGCTCTGATTCTGCAAAATACATCTGCTGCTATACTTGAATTCCTGTATTCTTCACCATATACCTGCTAATTTAATCAACAGTAAAAAATTGGTTGAAAAGTTAAAAATTGTTTAGACATTTGCATTATTAGGCACGTGTCTTTCAATTCATTTACTTTTACTGTTGAAGAGTGCTGGATGCAAGGTACGTTTCGCATTGCATGTAAACTAGGAATCATCTCTTGCTTGATTTTCATTCTTTGAGTGAATCCTTGTTATCTATCTTGTACACTTGCACAATTCAATTTTAAGGGCATAACCGATAAATAAGATAAGGTGGGGAGTTCATTACCCTTTCCTTAGCCCGAAAACCACAATCCAAGCACTCACTAACCCAAGCCTAATTTAATAAAATTTGATAGACGTTGGCCCTAGGGACATCTCGGACTCATTTAGGAGATTATCCTAAGGGGGAAAAGTGTTGGAAATAGACTCTTGCAAAATCAGTGTCTAGGAAAGGGATTGAGGGCCGAAAGCCCAAAGGTTGCTGGTTACTTAATTAAGGAACGTCTCTGACGGAAAACCTCCCACCAACCTTGCCCTTC
Source organism: Agave tequilana (assembly GCA_038442645.1). Classification (NCBI taxonomy): domain Eukaryota; kingdom Viridiplantae; phylum Streptophyta; class Magnoliopsida; order Asparagales; family Asparagaceae; genus Agave; species Agave tequilana. The sequence goes on from JAVJIF010033501.1 coordinate 90,507, forward strand.
CCTGGCTGATTAACTTGTGGTCTACGTCTACACTAAACCTCCCGTGGACGATCTAATCAGTTAGGAGTCGTCTAGGTCTAGGTCAACCATTCTTTTGGCTTGGTTTTTTCTCTTCTTTTTTGTTTGTTGTTTGATTTTTCTTTTTTGTTTGTGATTTTTTGTGTGATATGGCATTCAAAAATTCTTTCTATCCTAATAATAATCCATATTTCACACCGACTCCATATTTGGATAATTCCAACCCGGTGTTTTATAATATGCACCAACCACATACACCGGGTGGCCTTATCCGAATCAATATGACCCATACCCCCCATCTAATAATTATAATTTCCATAATAATTTCAACTCTTCACCGAGTAATTGGGGATTCACGTACCCCGAGTCAAATTCTCAAATTCCTTGTCCACCATATTCACCTTGTCCACAGTATTCATGTCCCGATTCCGCTTCATATACTCCTTTTCTGAACCACCAATTGAAGAAAAATCTGAGTTACTAAGGCGTATAGAAGCCAATCTTCAAAGGTCGAGCAACAACTTCAAGAAACATTTGCCCCTCCAATTCCACAGTATTCTCAAGAGTCTTACTCAGTTCCACCTTATTATAATGAACAACCATCTGCTTGGGGAACGAGTAAGGAATTCTTGCTTGAGTCCAAACAACACTCACCAAATCTAATGGACTCACAATTTTACCATCACTTCCAAGACAACACTTCATCTTTTCATCAAAACAATGAAATCATCAATTATGAAAAGATGCTTGAAGACATGACTCATGCTCAAAATGCTAGAAATTGTGACATAGATTTGATGATCAAAACTCTTCATTCTCATCCTGTTTCTAATGTCACTAACCATTCTGTCCAAGCCAAAGAGTCATGTAGCCTTGGAAATCAAGATTCAATTTCAGCTTGTCCACCTGAACTTGTCCAAACTTCAGATCCCATTGACATTTTGGCAAGTTTTCCTTTTACTGAAATTGAACTTGAGTGTGAACATGATCCTGAACTTCCACTTGATGATTCAATTTTCCTTCCTGATTCAATTATGACTCCGATGTCTTCACATGATTTCACTTCATTTCCCGAGTCAGTATTGGATCCAGTGCCAGTCCATTTTGAAATTGAATCACCAATCATTTATGATGATCATGTTGAACTTGACCAATTCCATACTTTTGAAAATCCCATTGATAAATTGGCAAGTTCACATTTTTGTGGAATTGAACTCCATAAGGAATATGATCTTGAACCCCAACTTAGTGATTCGATCCTTCTTTCTGATTCAATAATGACTCCGGTATCTTTACCTGATTTCAATCTTTTCCCGAGTCGACATTGGATCCTTTCCCAATTCACAATGAAGTTGAATCACCCATCTTTAAGGATCATGTTGAACTTGACCACTTATACCTTTTTGAAGATCCTATTGATAAATTGGCCAGTTCACATTTTTGTGGAATTGAACTCAATGTGGAATGTGACTTTGACCCTCAAGTTTGTGATTTAGTTCAAATACCTGAATCATTGTTAACTCCTGTTTTGTTACCCAATTTGAGTAACATTTTAGAGTCAGTTTTGATTCCCATCCTTCCTGAACTTGAATCACCTATTTTTGATAGTCACATTCCATTGTTGGACAATACATGTGGACTTGAGTTTCCATTTCTTGACTTGGACCCAATTCCAGAATTCACTTTGACTCCTGAACCTTTACTTGATTCCAGTCACCTTCCTGAGTCCAAGTCAACTGTTCTGTCATTTCATACATCATTCTGGGACAAGGGCGTTGATAAATTTGACTCCGAAATTATTTGGAAAAAATGGAAATTAGATGGGGTCATGTACTTAATAAAAATCTTTCAAGGATTTCTCTTTTTAGTGGGTCATATTCATGATATTTTTGGTGGGTTCCTCAAAACCCAACGTAATAATGATTGGGCCTTGTTTCGTGGACCAATCAGACCACCACCGGAACCACCACCTTATGGTAATTTTTCTCCTTCCTTACTAACTTAGAGTTTTTAGATTTTCTTTCTTTTACACTTCTTTTAGAAATTAATAAAAAAAAAAGAAATAAAAAAAATGAGGAGGGATTTTTATGCAAAAGGAGTTTCCACACTTTCCAAATTCAAAGTTTTTCTAAATTCCTAGGTTTCTTCATATTCAAAGTCCCTAGAGTCAAAACTCTTTTCAAAATTTCCAATTCCCTAGGGTAAATTCGTTTTTAACCTAGGGATAGAAATGGGATTCTAAAAAGTCCTTTCCCTTCTATAAATAGCCTTCTTCCACACACTTCTTCCCTCACACGAGAAAAACCTCCTCAGATATGTAAAAGTCTCTCAAAGCGCCGCCTCGGCAACTTTTCCCTTCATCAGATCTCTCCGATCTGCCGCAAAATCGCGACTCCAGCCGCGCCTCTGCGGCTTTCCTGCAGCATCCTGAGCGCCGCCAGAGTCTGCTCCGATCGATTTCACAAGATTACGGTCGATCTGGTGCTACCTCTTCATTCAGAGCTTCCTGAACCCACTGCAGAGACCAAATTTCTTCCCCCCACGAATTCCGGGGGTGGTTCGAATTCTCAATCTCTCCTTTTTACCGCTTTGATCTTAAATTCATAGTATGGCACCATCAATTTTTGTTGAGAAAGATTTTTGGCGGATTTTATGTGATGTGAATGGTTATGGGCATGTATTTTTAGAGAGAATTAGGGCAAGGAATTGGTATTCACTAGTGTACGACAACACTGAGACCGATGCATTTTATTGTCCCGAACTGGTGACAATGTTTTACACGCATCGTGACCAAGCATCGATTGATCCACACATGTACCAGTTCACTGTACACATGCCCACAGGAGACCTACTTGTCATGCTTCCTCTTCTTGAGGAAATCACCTCTGTCCCATCCATCACACAACATAGCGAGCCTCTCCCTTTGATTGATTATATGACTGTTATGGGGGCTCGTTGTACTGAGCAGGATCGTGGGCTCAAAGCCAGTACGATGTTTAGAAATGTTCATTGCGTTGGACGTTGGATCCAACGCAACATTTTAGGGCTTGACCACACCTCCTCTTTCAACAGACCAGTGTTGCAAATTATACATGATTTAATGACTCGTCAACACTCGGTTTGTTTGAATAAGGTCATCTTCCATGCACTGATAGCCAACTCTTCACGCACACGAGGTGCCAAATACTCTCACCCCATCCTGATTACACGTTTGTGTAGGACTTTCCTACCAGCTGATGTATTTGATTCATTCGACCGAGTGTTTGTTGCACCCGAGAGACCTACCAGTTCGTACAATAGTTGTTTGCATGCGGTCTGGACACCTACTGTCCAGCCCGAGGATGTACCGGTAGAGTCCTCCTCTGAGGAGAGTTTTGATGCAGAGGATGAACCTGAGTTTTGGAGGCAGGACCCCCCACATGATACACATGCCTTCATGTCCTCCATCTGGAAGGGCATGAAGAAGATTTTTAGGGGTCAAGTGAGGCTGAGGAAGAAGATGGAGGAACAATCCTCCAGGTTAGAGGAGCAATCCTCTAGGTTAGAGGGCATAGAGGCGCGGTTGAGGAGGACACAGTCGGCAGGACCCAGTACTACTGCGGGTCCAAAGAGGAGGAGGGAGTGACTTTTTACCTTACCTATTTCATGCATCATTTTTATCTTGCATACATTGAGGACAATGCATGAGATAGGTATGGGGGGTATGTACTAACATAGGACTTTTTATTTTCTTTATAGGATTTTTATTTTTTTAGGATTTTCATTTTTTTTTAGGTCTTCCATTTTATTTTTAGATTTTATCTTTTTTCTAGATTTTCCACTTTCTTTTTAGATTTTACCTTTTCTTTTAGAAAAATTTTAAAAAAAATAAAAAATAATAATAATAATAATAATAAAAATAAAAAAAAACTTTTTGAAATAAGAGACAAAGTTTTGATCTATTTTTAAGAAAATTAAGATGTATCTTAGAAATTAAGAAAGCCTTAATTATGACATCTTAAACCTAGTTGAAATAATAGATCTTGTTTAAGATTATAGGCTAAGTAAGTAAAATTGGTGAGATATTTTTATCTTGAATTTTTTGCCTTAGATAATATGCACTTTACACTTACACATTTCTTGGGATGGAGACAAAGACCAAAAATGCCATATAAATAAAAAAAATATAAATAAAACATCACCTATTAAGCTGGAGAATTGTGCCTCAAGAAGCATGGTTACTCACGCCTAACGGTGATCTCACTTATTAAGCTGGATAATTGTGCCTCAAGAAGCATGATTATTCACGCCTAACGGTGATTATAAATAATCCCCTTTAATTTTGTGGCCTTTTTCACTCGAGTCCTTTAACCCGAGGGATGTTTTCTCATCTGGTGCCCTAGAACCATCTGGTTTGGGAGTCATCGGTTATAGGCTCGTTACATGGGTGAACTAGAAAGCCTAAGAAAACTAAGGGAAGAAAAAGAAAAAAAAAGAGAAAAAGAAAAATAAATAAATAAATAAATGGCTTGATGGTTGGAGTTGAAATCCCAGAAATCTTCACGAGCACGGTGTGCATATTATCTAGGTTTTATGAAAGATAAAATATTCAATCCAATTTTGAATTCTTACCTTAATTGAAAATAAGATCTTGCATGGAGACTAAGTTTAAGGAAGAATGATTATAGGTGGACTTATGACCTAGGATCACTTATATTTTTGCAAAAATAGTTCGTAAACATGTCTCTTGTTCAAAATGCGTTTTCAAAACACTAACATTTGTCTTCTTTCTTTATGGATTTTGTGGGTGTAATCCGCTGAAAACCCTCAGGAGACAACACTCCTCCTCTAGGGTAACCTAGAGGTTTAACGGCTTGTTGCACATGCTCAGTGCAAACGCGTCACCTGCGAAAGTGATGTAATAAAATTGGTAGTATAGTTTTTCTTTTCTTTGTTTTGCTCGGGACAAGCAAAAGAATAAGTGTGGGGGTGTGATTGGTATCCAATGTTGCATATTTTACCACATAATTCCCATGCATTTAGTTAATAAATATATGATTTCTACTCATCTTCTCTATATATTTGCAGGTACACATTCTAATGGAGAGAAAGCCCAATAATCCTTTAATTAGCAATAATTAAAGGGATTAAATCAAAGCCCAAGAAAGAGCCCAAGATTTGAATTTGGATTCAGTTACGATCTGCGCGCCAATTGAAGATTCCAGAAGGTCCAAGTGGCTGAACAAACTCTTAACAACCCACAACAGAAAGTTGTTGCGCAACGGATTCCGTTTTCCCGCGCCTTGCCGCGCGCGCGGCAGATCTGGGGCCGTTGAGCCCCAGATTCTGCCAGCTGGTCCCTCTTCTGGAGAGTTCTCTCTGCAGCCTATAAATATAGCACAAGGACCTACGAGCAAAGACTGAACAGAGAAGAGAGGAGAAATTGTTAGTTGTTGTAATTTTCATAGATTTTTCTTTAGGTTTAGTTCTTTAGTCCCTCTTCTCCTTCCCTAGATACTTTGTAAAAGAGAGAGATTGTGAGAGAGAGAGCTTGTGTAATCAAGGTGTGACAACTTGAAGCAACAAGGATTCATCCATTCTCCTTCCTCTACTTGAGCTTGGTTCTAGTTTAATTGCTTTCTTTACTTGCTTTCTTTAATTCATGCTTTTATTTCCTTGCAATTTTACTTCATGCTTTGTTTTATTTGTTAATGGCTTGTAGCTAATTCTTTCTCCATGTACTAGCTAACCACTAGCCTTGCCATCTTCACTAACTCATGGGTGATTGCTTTAGTTCATCTTGCAAGTTGGATGGTCTTCTCTTCTCCTATGGGTTAAACCACCCTTCATCTACATGAGAAAGTAATTAGATCAACACGCAAGACGAAACCTACGCCGATGGAGTGACAACATGAGGCACGCCTTCACTATCACGGAGTTTGGTAAGCTTTGGCAAGGTAGTAAGGTAAGCTAGTCATGGTTTGATTCTTCAAGTTTTCATTCTTTCTAGTGTTAACACCAAATCCAATCTTGATTTCTTTCCACTTTCCATCATGAACATATCCATCCATTCTTTCATTTCTTGTTCAATGATTGTTTTATTCTATTAAGCATAGAAGACACTTCGTTTACTTTCTTCACTACGATTCGTAACGCTTCCATCGCTAGCTCTCCCTGAGAATCGACTCGGTATAGCCTTATGCTATAGCGGAGATAAGAAAGGGATACATCGAACACATTTACATACACCTTTCTCGTCTCAATCAAATAATTGGCGCCGTTGCCGGGGAAAACCCTATTTTGAAATAAGAGACAAAGTTTTGACCTATTTTTAAGAAAATTAAGATGTATCTTAGAAATTAAGAAAGCCTTAATTATGACATCTTAAACCTAGTTGAAATAATAGATCTTGTTGGAAATTATAGGCTAAGTAAGAAAAATTGGTGAGATATTTTTATCTTGAATTTTTTGCCTTAGATAATATGCACTTTACACTTACACATTTCTTAGGATGGAGACAAAGACCAAAAATGCCATATATATAAAAAAAAAAAGAAAAAGAAAAAAAAAATATAAATAAAACATCACCTATTAAGCTGGAGAATTGTGCCTCAAGAAGCATGATTATTCACGCTTAACGGTGGTAAAGGAAATAAATAATCCCCCTTAGTTATGTGGCCTTTTTTACTCGAGACCTTAAACCTGAGGGATGTTTTCTCATCTGGTGCCCTAAGACCGTCTGGTTTGGGAGTCATCGGTTAAAGGCTCGCTACAAGGGTAAACTAGAAAGCCTAGACTAAGGGAAGAAAAATAAAAGAAAAAATATATATATATATAAATAAATAAATGGCTTGATGGTTGGAGTTGAAATCCCAGAAATCTTCACGAGCACGGTCGCCAAAAATTGATTAGACGAGAAAGGTGTATGTAAATGTATCGATGTATCCTTTCTTATCTCCGCTATAGCATAAGGCTATACCGAGTCGATTCTCAGGAGAGCTAGCGATAGAAGCGTTACGAATCGTAGTGAAGAAATATAAACGAAGTGTCTTCTATGCTCAATAGAATAAAACAATCATGGAACAAGAAATGAAAGAATGGATGAATATGTTCATGATGGAAAGTGGAAAGAAATCAAGATTGGATTTGGTGTTAACACTAGAAAGAATGAAATGGAAGAAAACAACCATGACTAGCTTACCTTACTACCTTACCAATACTTACTAAACTCCGTGATAGTGAAGGCGTGCCTCATGTTGTCACTCCATCGGCGTAGGTTTCGTCTTGCGTGTTGATCTAATTACTTTCTCATGTAGATGAAGGGTGGTTTAACCCATCGGAGAAGAGAAGACCATCCAACTTGCAAGATGAACTAAAGCAATCACCCATGAGTTAGTGAAGATGGCAAGGCTAGTGGTTAGCTAGTACATGGAGAAAGAATTAGCTACAAGCCATTAACAAATAACAGCAAAGCATGAAGTAAAATTGCAAGGAAATAAAAGCATGAATTAAAGAAAGCAATTAAAGAAAGCAATTAAAGTAGAACCAAGCTCAAGTAGAGGAAGGAGAATGGATGAATCCTTGTTGCTTCAAGTTGTCACACCTTGATTACACAAGCTCTCTCTCTCACAATCTCTCTCTTTTACAAAGTATCTAGGGAAGGAGAAGAGGGACTAAAGAACTAAACCTAAAGAAAAATCTATGAAAATTACAACAACTAACAATTTCTCCTCTCTTCTCTGTTCAGTCTTTTCTCGCAGGTCCTTGTACTGTATTTATAGGCTGCAGAGAGAAATCTCCAGAAGAGGAACCAGCTGGCAGAATCTGGGGCTCAACGGCCCCAGATCTGCCGCGCGCGCGCGGCAAGGCGCAGCCTTGTTGAGTCCGTTGCGCAACAACTTTCTGTTGTGGGTTGTTACGAGTTCGTTCAGCCACTTGGACCTTCTGGAATCTTCAATTGGCGCGCAGATCGTAACTGAATCCAAATTCAAATCTTGGCTTTATCTTGATCTTGGATTTAATCCCTTTAATTATTGCTAATTAAAGTGATTAATGGGCTATCTCTCCATTAGAGTGTGAACCTGCAAATATATAGAGAAGATGAGTAAAAATCATATATTTATTTGTAATATGCATGGGAATTATGAGGTAAAATATGCAAAATTGAATACCAATCAGTCATCATAGGATGTATGTTAATGTCCATATGTCAAGTGTAGTATCATTTTCGATAACAATATGTTGTATCATTATCAATATCAGATAATTTGTAAATCATGTAAATAATATAAAAAATTCACAATTATTAAAATAATGATATAAAGCAGCATTATAGTTATGCACAAACAAGCAGTGCGAAGTAGTGTTGGGACAAGATTAGCGAATAGTGTTTGTATATTAAAAAGCATGGTTGAACTTAGGAACGACTTGGTCTTAAATGCGAGTCTATAATTCGCCAGAGTTGCGCCTGGGCGTGTCTAGTGATAAAGCGCTGGGCGCTAAACTTGCCAACCAGGTGTGGCTAAAAGACCTGACGGTCTCAGTGCCCTAAAGGCTAAAGGGCCAAAGGCTTAGTAGGTACCTGCATAAAATGTTAGTACCACACCAGCATGCATATAAAATACATATAATAACAATCAATAGCGCTGAGCACCAAAAGAGAGACCAACAGTCTATGCGCACCCTTGGAACTACCACGCAATCCATAGGGCTTATGGCACCTCTACGGTACCACCCACAGGATGCTAGGTACGGTCTACAGTATCCAGTGGCTAGCCCGAAAAGTGGGCTATACCTGCAACCTGCACCACCGTTGTCTCAAAAAACAAAAATACAGATAATTTCAGAAAATAAATATAAATTCTAGAAAATACATGAAATTCTTAGAAATACACAAAAAAATTTCTAAAAATATACAGTTAATTTCTAAAATTACAAAAAAAATCCTAGAAATTCCAAGAACCCCAATACAAGTCCATGTACAATAATTATTACAAATAAAGCCCAGAATATTTATATAAATATTTCTACAGTATTTATACAAAGATAGAGTACTCGCTATAGGGAAAAGGTACTCGCGTAAACTCAGCAATATGCCCAGCACCACGTGCACGGGTATACCTCTAGTGAGAGAAAGTGTGTGAGAAGGAAAGTGAAAATGGTAGAGAGAGAAAGTGTGTGAGGAGAGAAAAACTAGTATTTTCTAGAGAGAAAGTGAAGGGGTGTGGCCGAATGGGTGAGGAGGCCCTAGGCATGGCCATGGCCTATAGGGAGAGAGGGAGTAGTAGAGAGAGGTTTTTAGAGAGAGAAAGTGAGAAAAAGGGCATTTTAGAGGGAGAAAGAGAAGGGAGGAGAGATAACAGGGTGTGGGTGGATGGGTGTGTGTGTGGGTGTGGCCAAAGGCTGGCCATGAGTCTATGGAGAGAAAGGAAGAGAGAAAGTGAGAGATAGAGAGAAACTAGAGAGAGAAGAGAGAGAGAGAGAGAGAAAGAAAGTGTGTAGGAAGAGAGAGAAAGAGTGTTTGATGATTTGGATGGTGGAGAGAGGTGATGGAAAGGGTGGGGAGGGTAAGCTACCAGTGGTCATGAGGGGGAGGCAAGGGTAGAGAGACAGTAGAGAGAAGGTTGGAAGAGGAGAGAGAAAGTGATGTTTTAGTGTTTTTAAGGGAGAGAAAGAGGTGGGGAGAGAGGGGATGGTGCGGCTGGCCTAGGGAGGTGGTGAGAGAGTTATGGTGGTGATTATGGTGGTGATGAGGTGGTTGTACGATTTTTGTAGAGAGAAATGGATTCTTAGAGAGAGAAGTGGGAGAAAGTTAGAGAGAATGGGGGTGGCCAGTTTTTCTTGGGGAAGGAGAGAGAGGCTTGTGGAGAAAGCCAAGTGCCTTGGCTTCTTGGAGAAGGAAGAAGGTGGGAGAGAATTCTAGAGGAATGGAGATAAGAAAAGAAAAATAAAAGAAAAAAGAAAAGGAAGGGAAAAGTAAATGTAAATAGTAAATTATTAGGGGGTTATGTGATAATGTCACCTAAAAAATATTACAAAAAGAAAAATAAAGAAAAATGGAAAGAAATGAAATTAGAAAGAAAAAGAAAGGAAGAAGAAAAGATTTTATTTAATGTAAAAATAAAAAGAAAATATTTTGAAATTTTATCAGGCAAAATCTAGGTCCAGTATAGAGTTTGGTATAAAAATTTCAGGTTAAACGGAAGTCAAAACACACATACAATGATGCGAATACTATCAAAGCATTGAAAACCATAAAAGGATATGTTGGCCCAAAAGGTTACACTCTCCATTTATATACGTTTTGATGATAACAAAACATATAAAAGCTATTTGGTACTAATAAAGATTTTAGAATGAATTTCAGGTTTGTACAAGTCTTGATGGGTTTAGATTTCTATAAGCATGTTGCAAAGTTGATGGCGCTACAAGCATGTTGTAAGGTTGATGGCGCAAGAGGAATTTTTCATAGGAGAGGAGGCTCTAGCTCGGCAACGCGGTTCAGAGACATCTTCTTATATAGTTTTTATATTTTAGTTTGTTAAAGGATTAGTGTTGAAGCTCAAATTCCCCCCACACACAAAATTGCATTTGTTTTTCAAAAGATTATTTTTGTCTTTTGTGTAAAATATATAAATAGACCTATTTCAGTATTTGCAAACTCAATTTATTGTATTTTACAAAGTCTTGACAAAAATCATTTTTGAAAATAAACATATCTTCAAAAATATTTCCTCAAAATTTCTGTTTTGACCTGTTGCGGTCGACCGGGCAGTCGACTGGCTCTGTTAAAGGTCAGAACGGTCGACCGCGCGGTCGACCGCAGTTCTGACCGTTGGGTGCGTGCATGTGTGCACGTTATCCGGTCGACCAGGTCGCGACCGGACCCCATGTCGGGCGACCGGGCGGTCGACCGACTGACTGCACCCAACTCTCTGTTTGGGATGATCGACCGGAGCCTGCTAATAGTCAAAAATTTTTGAAAACCGGTCGACTGGCCGGTCGACCGTGAGTGTTTTCTCAGCCAAACGGCTAGTTTTTTAAACATGTTTTAAAACGTATTTTTATTCTCCAAACGTGATTTTAGGATGGTTTTAGGTCTTATCCTTCCTGATTAGTCAAAATTAATATTTACCCTTTAATCCCTACCTATATCCTATAAATAGGGGTGGATGAAGTTGAGGAGAATAACAACAACATTTGTAAAGAAATCAAAAGTTTGAGTATTCTTGAAAGAAGATTTTATTCTCAGTGTTTGTGCTCTAATCTCTGATTTTTCTCTGAAGTTTTTGAATAAAAAATCTCTTCTACTTTGTTTTATTTTTCACTTACAAACCTTGAGCTTCAATCCTATACATTATTCTCTAGGGTTTTGTAAAGAAAAGGTTTTCAAAAGAGAGTTTGTGGTCTTTTGATCACCAAGTGATTATTGTATTTGTGGCTCCACTACCTCTGGACTAGAGGAGTGTGATTGAGGAGTTGGGTACTCCCTAGTGGTTGTAATCCTTTGTAGAATTTCTAATGGATCGAAAATCCTTCTGGGTGAAGGCGGGGACGTAGAGCTGGGTGCTCGAACCTCGAAACAAATCTCTGTGTTTGCGATTGATTTACTTGTGTTATTTACTTGCTTTTCATTCATTCCTATATTGTCAATCTATACTCTCACAACAAGATTGCATTGTGTACCTCAAACTCTTATTTAGAGGAATCACGAGGAAGGAGTTCAGAGCCCTTCACGGGATATTCGGCTTCTAATCTTACTTTGAATGATTGTTGCATCATCTCATTTTTAAATTTGTGCATTGTTAGCATAATCACCTATTCACCCCCCCTCTAGGTGATTTCAGGATATATATTCTGGAATTAGGTTATTACATTCTATAGCCCTTTAAATCTTCTTTCTGGATCATCTTGAATCATCAGATTTGAGTTTCGGTAGCAAAAGTTATAATTAAAATATAACGTATACAGTCTGAATCCGAGTCTAAATTGATTTAGAACTCCGAATTTACTTGAATTTTCTCCTCAACCCCAATATGATTCCTTCATCTTCCGTTGATCTTCTCTCTATCCATTTATCTTCAACGACACCGATTGGTTTTTTCTTTTGCATTTTGATGGTATTATCTTATCTGAATATCCGATTTTCAGATAAGATGGCTTCTAGATCTTCTGAATTTGAGTCGATCCCTGTTTGATTTGAACTTTTAGATTTGTTTGGATAGGATTCATGCTTATCTTCTATCATACCCAGCATGAATTAGGTTATGAAGACAAGTGAGTTGTAAGATTTATTACAGAATGAGTGTAGGAATGCAATAATAATTATGCAATATATGTGTCCAAACACATCCAGACACTTATCTTTTGCTCGTCCTCGAGCAAAACAAAAACTAAACTTAGAATATTATTAAACCATTTTCGCAGGTCACACATATGCACTGAGCATGTGCAACAAACCTTTAAACTTCTAGGTTACCCCTAGAGGAGGAGTTGTAGTCTCCTGAGAGTTTTCAGTAGATTACACCCACAAAATCTATAAAGGAAAAAAATAAATTGTTTGTATTTTCGAAAATACTTTTTGAAAAGAAAAGAAAATTTTTGAAGTGTTTTTACAAGAATTAAGCAATTTATAAGTTATAGGACCACCGAGCTATTCATCCCTAGACTTAGTCTTTATTCAAAGGTTTGTCATCAATCAAGATTAGAAATAAAATTGTATTCTCATCTAGTCCATTGTTTAACCTAAGTCATATGTATCTTGTGACCATGAATATTTTGACTAAGGGTTCTTCAATTCTAACTCATATTCCTTATTTATGTATATATTAGTGGTAATATTCCTTAGCTTTCATAGGCTTTCTAGTTTGCCTGTGTAATGAGCCTTAGTCGGTGACTCCCAAACTGGACAGTTTTAGGATACCGGGTGAAAAGACACTCCACAGACTTAGGACTCGAGAAAACAAGGCCACAAAACTAAGGATTTTATTTGATGATTGAATCACTTTTAGGCTTGAATAATTATGCCTTATGAGGCACAAAAACTCAGCTTAATCAGAGGATTCTTATTATATATATTTTTTTTTTTTTTTTTGTTTTTTTATAAAGCATAAGAATCTTTGTTTTTGAACACTAAGTGTAATAGTCCCATATTCTAATGATCTCAATTTACATAAACATCTATATTGATCAACAGATTATCATACTCTTCTCCAATATTCTTAAAATTTCTGCAGCACCTTCTTTGTAAATACTAATATGTCCAAATATAATGCACAATAATTCGGCTAACATCAGCCTACTTATTCTCAATCTAAACATGTAGATCAAAGTCAACAATCACTCATGCAATCATAATAATATTTCGGCTCACAACGGCCTACTCATACTCCTTCTAATAATTTCAGCTTGACATCGCCTACTTATATGGAAACAAAAGAACATGTGCTTGAGAATACTCCTCTAGGCATTCAGAACATAACACCAATTTATTTATAAATTCAACTCATCAAGATCAAGGCCATCTAACTTGTGCTATAATAACATCAAGCAGATTGTAAACATATACAACATGGAACTTTACAATCACACAAATTACAACTCTAAAACTTCTCTATGTAATAGGATTTCCAACAAGGCGCTTGAAATCTTAAATTGGGTCTTCGCCTCACCATGACCTGAAAACATAATAATCTGTGGGGGGGTTGAGCTCAACAGCTCAGTGGGGAGAGATAGAAGAAAATCAGAGAATGGTGAATATAATCATTAATAAACATGATTTTTTGAGTAATAGAGCAGATCTGGATGAATAAGAGAAATAGAAAATCAACAATATATGATGAAATAATTGGGCTCCATAATCTTCGGGGACAGATCAACTCTTTTGATCATTGATTTCTTATGACATTTCCCGTATTCTATGCCATATGTTACAGGGTCTATAAATTTAGTAAAATATTAGCTCGACAATTATAATTTATTATTAAACTCTTCTTTGTATTTATAGTGGGGCTGTTTGGTTGCAAGGAAGTGAGCGAAAGTAAGAAAATAGGAAAGTATAATCGCTTACTTCCCTATCTATCCAAACACCGGGAAAAAAAGAAAACCCCTTTTCCTTTTCTCTTTTCTCTTTTACACAATCATTTTTTCACTTTCATAGTGCTACAGTTAATTTTGTGGTCATGTAAATCTCATTTGTAATAAGTTGTAGCACAAAATAGTTAATTTTTTTATCACGTAAATTTCACTTGCATTCTAATTACAATCCATTTTTTATTTTTCTTAATTAATTTTTATTTTAATATTATTTTACGATCAACTTTGTGGTCAACTTTTTCACTTCCACTTTCACATTACCATCCAAACACCAGAAAAGACAAAATATTTTTTGTCTTTTTCAAGCCACACTTTCCAACAACATTCAAATACCGAAAAACTTACTAACCAATTCCCAAGTTTCAAAGGGAATTATTACCACTTCCTCAATTCTTCACTTCCTCACTTCCACCCTTAACCAAACAGGCCCAGTATGTATCACAAACATATTTCATATATCATGCACGGGCGCGCCAATCACATTCTCATTATCTTATATATAGTTTATGCATTCAGATAATACATGCATCACAAAACATACTTTTATATCATATAATCTTATCACGCTCCACATATCACAATATTACATTGCACTTCACAATATTCCCATGCCATATTTAATGAGATATGTATTATACATTATTCATGTGTATATGCAATTCACACGTGAAGTGTAAAAATTCTCTGTCTTCCCCTTCTACTGGCTCCCGCTCGGCCCTTTCCTCCTTCTACAAAGATATATAACACAATAACACCGTCTTCCCCCTCCTACCGGCTCCCGCCCGGTCCCTTCCTCTTATATATACATGCATGTATGTATAAAATCATATAATAATAACACCGTCTTCCCCTCCTACCGGCTCCCGCCCGGCCCTTTCCTCCTATATATGTACGTATATAATGCAATAACACCATCTTCCCCTCCTACAGGCTCTCGTCCGGCCCTTCCTCCAATGAGTATGAATGTAAAAGACATATTTATATTCATACGCTAATAGCAATCAGTATAGTTATGATATGAATATCAATTAAATACTATGGTTTGCTTTCCAGCTCATCAACTCCATTACCGAAGAATTTCATGTAGTTCACTGCATGTGTATATATACACCCAGAAAATAATCAATTCATCATATTACAATAATTTGACCATTTATTATAATTTGATTCTCAGTTTATCACTTCTATTACTGGAAAATGTATGTAATTCACTGTCTATGTGTATGCAAATATAAGTTACAGTTCACCTTCTTGTTTTGTAATTCTATTATCAATAAGATGTATTTAGTTCACTGGTTATACATTCACACATGAGTTGTAAGTCAATAGTAACATGATCTATGCATCTCATTCATATAGATTGAGTTCTCATTCATATTATCAACAATTGCGCATCCAAATAAAAGTGTATGCGTATGAGCATGTATGATTGCATACATCATGTCACACTTAATCACACTTATGCTTCAGTACCATTCATATGCAACAATCATTTTAAACACAAAATATTATTAATGTCAACTGTTCAATATTTCATCTAACCATATTACACTTTTAATACATATATTCTAATTGTACTATTAAGTCTTGTAGTTAGTTATACTCTACCCTTCATACATCCTATTATTTAACTGGTAGAGTTGATTAATCCACTTGATCATGGTCACTTTCAGTTAGCACATATGTGATTTTAAATTTTACTTATACACTCGTATAGTTTTTACTAACTATGCCATCAATCTTCTTTTTATTCTTTCACTAATTAATTAACCCTTCTTCATATGTAAATTATTGGGAAGAGATTTAGATATTCGAAGTCAGAGTATGAGGGTACTTAATTAAGTTAGCATATACAAGATTAACTCATATGCGGCTTGCTACCGAATGTAGTCTTGCCTTACCTTTCTTAATTCCTAATGCTTGTATTCATAGTCACAAATGAATACTTGACGTCTAAACTCAAATTTATATCTTACGGCCTTCAATCGTTCATAAGCTAACTTGATTATTCATTTAAATGAACCATCACAAAATCTTTTTATCCTTCCTGTGAAAACCATATCATTTCTTTGCGACATAGATAAATCAGTCTAATACAGTACGCGGAGTCAAAGTGGGAGATATTAGAAAGACTTCATCAACTTGCAGTGCAATTATTTGTGATAAAATTGAATGATGAAAATAAGAAGAGATATAGCCGAAGCTTAAAAGAATTGTCAATTATGCGCAAAAGATTTTTAAGAATGATAAACATGAGTTACTCGCCCATAACCTGATCTAACAGTCTTTGATAAATTTCTAAATTACTTTATGTAAAATTTAGATCTTCCCCACTCATTGAAAAGCCATTGAATCATTTCACTATAGAAGTATTCCTACAGTTGAAGTTATATTTTTTAGCTTTACCAACTATACTCACATTTTAAGGTGTACTACTTGTGAATTTAAATACACAAATCTCAATTTCGGAGGTAAATTAGTGATGTTGTAGGAGTCATTTGAGTATTTCACTTTATAATATATATGCTGCATACAACACAACTGTAATATAGTCCAAAGGGCCTAGAAGGAGAGTTCCAACATACTATCTCTTTCTTGCAGGGTCAAGATATTTTTGAGGCTTCTATGATTTATATTTTGCTAATTGCAAACTTTCGGATATGACTTAATTAAATCTTTTGTTATAAGATTATGAGATTTTATTAGCTCTTCTACCTCTTAGACTTTCTTTGAGCATCAACCAAGGCATTATAGGTGTACACATTAGAAATACAATCTCATCTTCTTTGTATACAAAATTTTAATGAAAAGACGGCTTAGGTTTAATTGAGAGACTTCCTTGTTCTCAAAATTTCTCTTTTAGATATAATGGGACACAATTTTAGCTTTATAAATTAATAAACTTAAAGTTCAAGCCCTACACATTAAGGATTTGTAGGCCATTTCTATATCAACAAGAATCACTCTTTCTACAATCACTATTCAACTTTGGCAAAAATCCCTCAATCTACTCGTAGTGTTTCGATAAAACCTCTATCACATACATCCAAACGGAATACGACATAAACCACTGAAAGGTGGAGTCTTATGGATCTATATATCTCTTAGACAATATATCACATACCTAATTAGTTTGATTTAGCAATGGTCATTGGTCATGAACTATGCTTAAACACATTTTTATGGCTCAGTCTTTCCGCACAATCAATGGTGTTTTTATCATAGTTTTCATTCTACGTATTTGAATAGAACGAGAAAAGATTTATTAGAAACTAAACTCCACTACCTTTCCAATAATATATTATATGATAAGTTTTATTTTATTAAACTTCTCCAAATATTCAAAAACTCATTAGCTGTGAATGAATTCTGCAACAGATAGTTTCGACCAATATGCAATATTTTTATAATAACTTTCATTCTACATATTAAAATAGAATAAGGAAAGATTTTCTAAAAACTAGACTCCACTATCTTTCCATTGACATATTATATGATAAGTTTGTCTAACTAAACTGTTCCAAATATTCAGAAACTCATTAGCTATGAGTGAGTTCTGCAGCAGGACAGTTTCGACCAATATGCAATTTTTTAGTCGTAACTTAAGGTACAGGTATCCGATAAGAACATGGCATGAACCGTTGGAAAGTAGACTTAATTGTCTTTCCATATATATAATACGATACTATTTAACCTAATACACAAATGAATCGAGCTCAGTTTACAGGTTATTCTATTTAACAGATTTCTGCACATATTGGGAAAATTCTCTATTTAACTCAAGATGATGGTTTTATCAAGAAATTTTACAATAAAATATAAGAAAAAAGTAGATTGAAGACTCCTTTAAATGACAGAAGTTAATCACTACACACCATAAGAAATTTTCTGAAAATTTAGAAAAATTGAAATAGGTTTAGGTCTAGATGGAATCTCCCTCACCTAGATTTTCTTCTTTTCGAAATGGCCGTGCCTCCGCCTTGCCGTTGGTACCATGGTCGGCCATCATCATAAAAAGAGAGAGAAAGAATTAGAAGAATTCAAAAAGATATACAAGTTAGGGTTTTGATATACTTATCATGGGAAAGAGGATGTATGAAGCAATGAAAATTAGGCTTTTGCACCTCCTTCACATCGGCCACCCTCCCGGCCTTGTGCGCCGCTGGCGCGTCCTTCGGTACGGCCGCGCGCGTGTGCCCCAGGGCATGCCAGCCCTTGCTTCAGAGAGTGGGAGAGAAGGTTGGGGGAGGGGGAAAATAGGAAGAGATAAAATGAGAGATTGAGAAAGGGAGAGTGTAGATCTAGGGTTTGATATTAGGGGTGAGCATCAGTTGGTTCGGCTCAGTTTTTGCTAATTTTTTCAAAGCCAAACTGAACCGATTAGACTTAGTAACCGAACCGAACCGAACTGACTCAGTTCGGATCGAATTTTCAATTTTTTCGATTAGGCTCATATATTTTCATCATTTCTTGTATTTTTTTAATCATCATTATATTATCATCCTTAATATCATAATCTCAAATCTCCAATACCCAAATTAGAAAAAGAAAAAGACCCTAACCTTAATGTGAATTGAAAATTTCATATTCTAAAACTTTTACACTGTATTTGGGATCTTATATTTTGATTATTATTAACTTTTAATGACAAGATTGTAAAAAAAAGAACTATATTAATATAAATATCATTCTCAATTATGATAACGTACTTAACATGGCTTTCACATGTTCAACATAAAAAGATGATATTGCTAGAACTAATGAGATAAGGTTTCACCTGTTTTTTTTGTGAACTATATGATTCACTAAATTGAATTTGGGTGGGGTAATACATAGGGTGAGAAGTTCGGATCGGCTAGGTTGGGTTCGGGTTTTGTAACCCAAAACTGGAAACCAACCGAACTAGAGCGGTTCGGTTTGGTTCGAGTTCGGGTTTCAATTTTTGGTTGGTTATTTCGATTATAACCGAACTCTACTCACCCCTATTTGATATTGGGATGATGAAGATGAGAAGAGAGATGGGAAAATATTCATCTCTTAATTAGCACGAACCTCCCTATCATAATACATATTACCAAATCAATTTATTTCTTCTTTTTCTTCTCATGTCACATGTAATCACATAATTCAAGGTAAATTCTAACCCTTCATCATCCCCTCTCTTGCAGACCTACTCCCTCTACTAACTCTCTTTCTATATTAAATTCTTACATTTACAATTTTGATGATACTTTGTATATCACTTATATATATATACACACATATATCCATTTACATATACAAGTCCACACACTTATATACACTTTATTCATATTTGTCAAATTTCTAATCTACTAAAATTTTTTCCCACATAAATATGAAAATATTCATTATACAAAATACTTGATTTCATCCTCACCCCTACTACAATTGTATACTCCCTTAAACCAAGAGTTAAAATTTTAAATAAATCACATTAATTTAATTACCAGGGTGTTAATCGGGGTGTTACACTAAATGTGTAAGTGTATATGCATATTTCATCAAGATAAAAATCAAGACTAAATTATTTTTTCAATTTTTCTTCCTAATCGTAGAAATCAAACAAATATTCTTATTTCATAAGAAATCCTAATTATGATTCTCCTATTCCTTAAAATTAACTTAATTTCTTGCAAAAAACACGTCAAAGTATTATTTTTTTCTTTTCAAAAAGTTTTTTTTGAATATTTTTAATTATTTTTTATTTTTATTTGTTTAAAAAAACTAAAAGAAAACCTATGTTAGAACCCTCCCCAACACTTATCTCATGCATTTTTCTCAATATATGAATGAATGCATAGCATGATACAAATGTAAGAATGCGAAGGGTAGATAGTACCTGATGAGGATGAGTGGATGTCATCCATCATTGTTTAGTTAAGAGGAAAAAACACAAAAACTATAATATAGAAATAGATTCCTAGCATGTATAGGGATCAATCCTGATAAATAGGATCTTCCGGAAGGATTTTCTTCACTTCTGGGCTCAGATACTCACAATATAGTTTTAATCATTGGACGTTTACTTGAAAAGTGGTACCATCCGTGGTATTATAGATCTCAACTGCACCGTATGGGTGCACTTATGAACAATGTAAGGACCGGCCCAATGGGATTTCAGTTTTTCCAGAAAGAGATGTAACCGAGAATTGTAAAGAAAGGCTTTCTATCCTGGCTGGAATTTCTTACGAGTTATGACCCTATCATGCATCATTTTCATACAGTTCTTATACCATTTTGAATACTCATATGCATCATTCCTTATCTCTTCAAGCTCATCAAGTTGAAGTTTCCTAGACTCACCTGCCTTGTCTAGATAAAAATTTAGAGGTTTGATTGCTCAATACGCCTTGTATTCTAGCTCGACAGCAAGATGGTAAGCTTTGCCACATACTACCCTATATGGAGACATTCCAATAGGAATTTTGAACGCAGTTCTGTATGCCCATAAGGCATCAGTCAATCAAAAGGACCAATCTTTTCTAGTGGTGTTCAAAGTTTTCTCTAGAATGGTCTTGATGGATCAATTGAAAACTTCTACTTGGCCACTAGTCTGTGGGTAAGGGATGACTACTCTATGATTGATGCAGTATTTTCTCATTAAGGCTTCAAATGAACGATTGCGGAAATATTTTCCACTAACGCTAATGATTGCACGAGGAAAGCCAAGACGAGAGAATACATTCTCTTTCAAGAATTTTACCATAACGTTGTGGTTATTGATTCTACATGTTACGGCCTTTATCCATTTAGAAATGTTGTCAACTTTCACAAGGATATATTGGTATCCATGAGATATAGGGAAGGGACCCTTGAAGTCAATGCCCCAAACATTGAATATTTTGACAACTAAGATCGGATTTAACGACATTTCATTCCGTTGTGTAATCTTCCCTAATCGTTGACAACGATCACATGATTGACACTAAACATGGGCATCACGAAACAAAGTAGGCCAATAAAAACTACATTGTAAAATTTTTGCAGCAGTTTTCTTCTCACTGAATGACCACCACAGTCTTGGTCATGGCAGTTTTTTAAATTCTAAGCCAGGAATGCAGCCTCGAATGATCTGATTAGGATAGTATTTGAACAAGTATGGTTCATCTCAGAAGAACTATTTGACCCTAACTAAGAAACGCAATCATTCTTGCTTGGTCCATGAATCGGGCATTTGTTCCATGACAAGGTAATTCACAATATCGGCATACCACGAAACAGTTGAAAAGGAAACGGACATTAACTGCTCATCAGAAAATGTCTCAAGGACAGGTAGCGAGTCGGACACAGATTCGACCACTATCCTAGACAAGTGATCTGCGACAACATTCTCTGCTCCCTTTTTATCATAAATTTCTAGGTCAAATTTCTGTAGAAGTAAGATCCAATGGATTAAATTGTCTTTAGCACCTTTTTGTGTGAGAAGCTACTTTAAAGCCACATGATCAGTGTAGATTAGGACCTTAGAACCTATAAGGTAGGGTTGGAATTTGTCAAGAGTGAAAACAACTGCCAACAACTCTTTTTCAGTGGTGTAGTTCAGTTGAACATCGTTAAGAGTCTTGCTGGCATAATAAATAACATAAGAAAGTTTATCCACTCGCTGGCCTAGGACAACCCCTACCGCATAGTCGAACGAGACACACATTACCTCAAAAGGTAGATTCTAGTTAGGTGGTCAGATGATGGGTGTCGAGGTTAGCTCGGTCTTGAGCCTTTCAAAGGCTTCCAAACAAGAAGGGGTAAACTCAAAGGGAACATCCTTTGCTAGAAGATCACAAGAAGGTTTGGAGATTTTGAAAAAATCTTTGATAAAGCGGCGGTAGAACCCAGCATGACCTAAGAAAGATCGCACCTCCCGAACAGTTTTAGGAGGTAATAATTTGGAGATATCTACTTTAACTTTATCAACCTCTATACCTCTATCAGAAATAATGTGTCCTAAGATAATCCCAGATTTCATCATGAAATGACATTTTTCCAATTAAGAACTAGGTTCTTCTCCATGCATCTTATTAATACCAACAATACATGATACAAACCCTCATCAAAAGTAGACCCAAAGACAGAGAAGTCATCCATGAAAACCTCTAGAAATTGCTCGACCATGTTCGAAAAGATGCTCAACATACATCGCTGAAAAGTAGCCGGTGCATTACATAGCCCAAAGGACATGCGATGACAGGCAAATGTGCCAAACGGACAAGTGAATGTCGTTTTCTCTTGGACCTCACGAGCAATGTGGATTTTGCTATATCCCGAATAACTATCGAGAAAGAAATAGTAAGCGTGCCAGTAAGACGTTCCAACATTTGGTCAATGAGAGGCAGAGAAAAATGATCTTTTCTAGTCATGGAGTTGAGTTTTCCATATTCTATGCACACTCGCCAACCTGTTTGAACACGAGTTGGAACCAACTCATTATTCTCATTAGTAACAACTGTGACTCCGGACTTTTTGGGTATAACTTGTACTAGACTAACCCACTGACTATCGAAGATAGGGTGAATGATACCATCATCTAACAATTTCATGACCTCCGCTCTCACCACCTCTTTTAAAATAGGGTTTAAACGCCTTTGTGGTTCTCTCGAGGGTTTGACATTCTCTTCAAAATGAATTTGGTGCATTATCACAGAGGGGCTAATTCCCTTAATGTCTGCTATGGTCCATCCTATGGCTTCCTTATGTTCACCAAGAACATCTAGTAACTTCTCTTCTTGGTCCTTGTCTATATAAGACAATATGATCGCAGGCAAGGTTTCTGACTCACCTAAGAAGGCATACTTTAACGTGTCAGGTAAAGGTTTGAGCTCCAATTTGGAAGGCTCAATGATTGATGGAACAGAAACAGATATTGGTAATGGCAAATGTTCTATCTTAGCTTTCCATGGGTTGGTATCCTTGATGGGAAGAGAATCTAATAATGCGTTGACCTCTTTTATAGATTCCTCAATGTCAAAATTCATTCCAAAATAGGCCAGGGGTCTTCATAGCAAGACTCTACAAAGGTGTGATTCATCAACACATCAATCATGTTGACCTCCTCATGATCGTCCATTATAGATGGTTGAGAACTAGTGTGAAAGACGTTTAGCTCAACTGTCATATTCTCAAATGATAAGGTCATGACTCTATTCCTACATCTAATAACAACATCAGCAGTAGCAAAAAATGGTCTTCCTAAAATCACAAGGGAGTGATTGCTTGGATCTCTAACTAGTTCAGTGTCTAAGATCACAAAGTCCGCAGGGAAATAGAATTCATCGACCTTTAAAATAACATTGTCAACAATCTCTTGGGGACCTTAACTGACCATCTCCTAGAAGCAATGTAAAGTTAGTGGGTTGTAACTCCCCTAAACCTAATTGTTTGTACACAGAATAGGATAAAAGGTTTACACTTGCCCCTAAATCTAGCAGACACCAATCCATAACCTGATCTCCTATCCTAAAGAACTAGTTGGACTCTCCAGATTCTCATACTTAGGTGCAATGGGTTGTTGGATGAGACATGATGCTCGTGTAGAAAATGCAGCTTCACGAGGCACAAAATATTTCCTCTTGATCGTCGTTAGGTCCTTCAGAAACTTGGTATTTGAAGGAATCTGATTGATGGCATCCAAGAGGGAATGTTGATTTGGATGTTTTTGAAAACATTCAAAATTTTCTCACAGTGATTTTTTTCCTTGTTGATTGAAGACGTTGAGAAAATGGGGCCTTGGGCACAAAGGATTTCTCTTTATTGTCAATAACAACTTGGTCATCTTTCTTTGTTGACTCCTTTGGGTCCTCTTTTTCTTTTTTTTTTCTTGACAATATTAGAATTGTTTGGTGGATCTTGGACTTGGTTGTCTACTCTCTTGCCCGACTGTGAAGTGTGGATGGTTTGAACTTCACGATTTGAAGCAGAACCAATTTTAAACTAACCTATAGGAGTACTTTGAGGAGCAGGTTGTCCTCTTAGATTGGGCACAGTTTGACTAGGAAAATATCCTTTCCCTCTCCCTTAACAGATGCAACAAACTATTCTATCTGAACCTCAAGCTGGGCTATCATCTGATCCTGATTGTGAGATATTTGGGCTTGGGTTTGATTAGTTATGAGTTGGCTCCACGTGAATTGTTGGAGAGTATCCTCTAAAGATGGTTTTCTTTGATTGGGTGGAACATATGAAGGGACAAATGGTATTGGATTGAATTGATTTTCCTTGTAAAATTGATTATTAGAAGATGGTCCGTAAAATGATGATGATCCACTATATCCTTGTCCTTGAGAAGATTTTCATGAAAGATTGGGATGATTCCGCAATCTCAGATTGCACGTTTCACTAAATGGGTTGTTGTTGAGAATGGGCTTGCGAAATGTATTGAGTACATTTGCTTGCTTCGATTTGATAATTGGCAACCCGAGGCATTGTTCAATTAAGTGGTCTTGACTGTTAAAAAAAACACAAACAGGAGATATCACTGGCTTAGATGGTTCGAGAGTCGAAGATTGTGCTTCCTTGATCAATTCTAATACTTTAAGTCTTCGTACTACTAATTCCAATTTGACATCACTCTCAAAGTTGGGTTTGGCTTGATGCATACCACCCATATTGGTGGCAGTTGTGGTGGTGGGTTGCTTATTATTAAAACTAACGGCTCCCATTCTAGAGTATTTTCTGATACTTCTTCAAAAAATTGTCATTCATCATCGGCCTTTCAACTAGTGAATGTTCCATTGCAAAGGGACTCAATCATGGTCTTATTCGAGTAGTTCAAGCCTTTGTAGAGAATTTGGATCAAACGAATGTTTTCAAATCCGTGATGGGGACACTCAAGTAAAAAATCCTTGAATCTTTCAAAATATGTGAAAATTATCTTCCCTTGTAATTGATGGAAGGTGTTGAGGGTTTGGCGTTAGTAGTAGTTTTCTGCTTGGAGTAGAACTTCCTATAGAAAGCTTCGGCTAATCCTACCCAAGTGAAAATTGAACCCGATTGGAGAGAAAGAAGCCAAGCTTTGCCTTTT